>JAAAKQ030003119.1:0-18844 GCA_010016005.3 Zanna intricata | reverse complement strand
CGGACTCTGTCCAGAGTGCGGAGTTGATGACACTGTGGACCATGTCCTTTATGTATGTCCCAGGTACGAAGCTGAGCGTAGCAACACAGTTAGGGAACTTGAGAGAGTAAACTCATTTCTCGATCTGCGGGTCAACTGGAAGACCCGCAGACGACAGTGGACTATTGTGGCTGGACTCCTTCGCTTCCTCGCACTGAGCAGGGAGACCGAGGGCGTTTAGTTAGGTATAATTCCCGGACGGCTGGGGACCGCCGGTGCAGTTGACTGGCCGGAAGTATGCGCTTTGGCACCGAGCCTCAGTTAGATAATTGTTGTTTTGGTATTAATGGAGGTTGTGCTCGGGAGTATATCTCCCATACTCCCGCAGCACGATCATAGTTTGCATTTGCTGTTTGGTAGAATGGAATGCGCTTTTTAAGGGAGATAGGTTCCGTTCAACGACGGTTATCTAGTCTGAGTTGCGATAAACTCTGTAGAGTCAATTAGTGCTTGTCTAAGCGGGCCTCCGAGTTGGTTCTGGGCGGGAGTTGCAGCTCCCGGACAGACCAGAGCGGGGGTTCTCACGGACTATTATAATAAGTGGTGCATTCACTCCATTCTCTAAGCCCTCGTGGCATGGGAATAAAAGCGGTGTGTAGTATAGCTACGTAGCTGTCTAAGTAATTTAGGCGCGGGGTAGAGCCCATCATGGCTAGGAACGGAGGGGGTAGTTGTGGCTACGGCAACGTCACTTGGCGGGCGTTTTTCCCCTTGGGGGGAACTCGGATGGTCTCCTTGAGAAGTTCGTAGCTGAGGGTAGGTTGTTCATAGACTTCACTTCTTGTCGTGTCAAGGAGCACCTTGACGTCCAGCGTTGTTTCAATTGCTGCAGGTTTGGCCACAGGGCTAAGTTTTGTAAGTATGCTTAGGTCTGCGCGCATTGTGGCGAGGAAGGCCACAAGCGCGACGACTGTCCGCGGAAAAAAGAGTCCCCGGTTTGCGCGAACTGTGAAAGGTTTCCCAAACCACATAAGCACTCACTCAACAATAGGGACTCTGGTGTATATCTGAAAGCCGTGGATCAGTACTTCAATTCCTTATATGGTTAGTTTTGGTCAACTGAATGCCCAGAGTGCTTATGTAGTCCAGATTGAGTAAGGTGACGTCGTTGAAAAGCGGGGCCTCGATGTCGTTCTTCTTCAACATCCGTATGTTGTGAAGGGTGATCTGCCAGGTTATACAGGTGGGAGTAAATTTTTCGTTGCGGATAGTAGATCCGCCGTTCTGTTCAGGAAGTCTTTAGATTGCGTTTTCGTGCGGCAGGCCTGACACGCATCACATCGTTGGTAAGCTTGCCGTACCTGATTTGGACGTAGTAGTTGTGAGCTTGTACTTTCAGTACAGGGATCCCACTGAAGAACACTTGGAAAGATGGGATAGGATTCTTAAATTGGTACCTGGCTGTCCAATCTTGATAGGAGTTGATGCGAACGCCAAATTGCCTCTTTGGCACAGTGGGTTTACCGACTACAGCGGTGAGTTGGTAGAAGGTTTCATCGCGCAGCATAACTTTGTAGTGTTTAATGTTGCCGGCGAGATGGCTACTTTCGCCGGCACAGTTAATGAGCGGAGGGCCTTCCGTGGTACCAACATAGATGTTAGAATCGGTAAGGATATCTCTGGTAGGATTCAAAACTGGTCTGTGGTCGATGACTGCGTAAGCGATCGACTTATTGTTTTTGAGCTGGTTAGCGGGCTGCACGATGTCTATAGAGCGGACTTTCCTGTTCAGCAGAGACGCTTCCTGCACAGGAGGGCGGATTGGCCCTATTTCTCAAATCTTCTAGCGGACAGAATTCAAATCTGCTCTCAAGACCTGAACGCGCTCCCATTAGAGGATCTGGCAGAGAATTTCTCTTCTGCGGTACTAGAAGCCGCCGACTTTCCATTCCCCGAAGCACGGGTTGAGAGAGAGTTGCTGGTTGGTGGACTCGGGAATTGACGACGATAAAGCAGACTGTGGCCCGACTCAGGAGAGCCGCTCAAGTTGAGGTCGATCCTGACCGGCAAGCAGACTGGCTTGAGGAGTATCTCCGGACAAGAACCGAGTAATTTCACAAGGTTAGGTCTTCGAAGCGGGATTCCTGGCGCTCTTTTGTTAAGAGCAGGGAAATAAAGACCCATGAGTATTATGTACAGAGTCCGGTCACAAGCGGAAAAAAGACATTCTTCTGTCTAGACCCAAGACGGCGTTGTAGTAGACAAAGATCGTATTCAAAATCTTCTAATGAACGATCTTCTTCCAGATGATACCGAGGTAGGTGAGACCTCATATCATCGACGAGTCCGAAAGGATGTTTAGGAATTTCAGTTCGAGACCCAATCTTCTGAGACTACTGAGGCAGGAGTCCGTAAAGTAATCTGCAGCTTGGCCCGGAATAAAGCCCGTGGATATGACTGCATCACGGTTTTTTTTTTTTTGGTTTTTTTTTTGTTTGTTTCATCTCCGGAACCACTATTAGGTTATATCTTCAGAGGATGAGATGAACGAATCATCGTGAGTGAAAAATGTCATGCCTGACTGGGATTCGAACCCGGGACCTCCCGATGAAAAGCCGAGACGCTACCACTCGGCTTCGGAGGCCAGCCATATCACGGTGGAACTCCTTGTTCGTACATTACCGATAATTCTTGGCCCAATCACCCGTATGTTGAATAGAATGCTTTTCGCTGGATTTTTCCAGCGTGTTGGAAACGAGGTATTCTTAAGCTACTCTTCGAAGGCGGCGACAAGGATCCCACCGTGACTTCTTCTTACCGTCCTCTGACGCTCTTGCTCGTAGTTGGCAAGGTTTTCGAGAAAGTCTTATACCTCCGCATCAATAGCAGGCTCACATCCACTCATCAGCTTATGGACGATCAGTATGGTTTTCGCCCGGGTAAGGGCACAGAGGACGCGATTATCAGAGTGATGGATTTAGCTTCGGCTAGCGAGTGTAAGTACGTCGTTGGTGTATTCTTTGACATATCCGGGGCCTTCTACAATTTTTGGTGGCCCTCTGCCTTCTTCCAATTACAGCGGCGTAGTTGCACGCAACAAGAGATTCTCACTCTCTCAAGTTATTTAAGCGACAGAACCATCGTTCTTCGTGACGTTGGTTTAGAAGTAGGAGAGACCCTGTCTAAAGTTTGTCCACAGGGCAGTATTCTAAATCCACTCGTCTGAGTGTTCGAGTTCGATGCGGTTAAGATTTCCTGGCGGCTGCCGTGTCGTGGCTTATACCGACGACGGGCTTCTGCTGGTCGAAGGAAACTCGCGGTTGGAGATCGAAACTCGAGCGACGCAGGCATGTAGGGTTATGCGGTTGTGGAGTCTTCAGCATAAGATGATTTTCAGTGCGGAGAAAACCACTGATGCTTTTGCGGGGCCACCTACATCCGGCTCGCCCCGCGCGAGTTGTGATGGATGGCCGCTCAATTAGGTATGTACCTGTTCAGAGATATCACGGTTGGGGGTTGAATTTCCGAACTATGCTTATTCTTTACAAAGGTGTTTGTTAAGCTATAATGTTGTACGCTGCGCCCGTCTGGGCCCATCGTATGAACATTATAAGCCAATAGAAATATTTTATTGCGGGCCTAGCGTCTTGTACTGGTAGCAGTAGATTAGACGTGGTGTCATTCTCTTTCCAATCAAAATTCGGTACATATATGCCGCAGATAGTGACTTTCAGCGGACTCTTTATTCTGATTGCGACCGGTTGCAAATTTTTATTTATCTCAACTGCTTCAGTGGTAGCTTTATTCGATGTTAGTATAGCAACTCCATCTCGGACTCTTGTATTTAGCGCTTGATCTCGCCGGAATATCTTTTAAATGGAAATTTTCATTTCGGCCGAAATGTGTTTCTTGCAAGCATTTACAAATTGGATCTACATCATGTACCAAACGTTAGAGCTCATGGATGTTTGAAAAATGTCCATTGATGTTCCATTGAATTATCAACTCGCTTATTTTAAATTATTTTATGGCCTTGGTTTCCTCTTCGGCCATCCGAAGAAGAAACCTCATATGTTCTGAGGCAACTGGCATATAATCTTCATAAGAGATAAATAATCAAAACATTCACCTTGTTAGGTAAGATAAGGGGTGGTGGTAGGGGTGTTGTGACGTTACAAGATGGTGCTTAGTACTAACAGTAATTTCGCACACGGCTTATATAGAACAAATTTCACTCGGTATGTCGGGGAGCCGCTGTAGCTTATCTTTTTAAGGTGTCACTCAGCCGCGTCCCGTAGTCAACCGGTGTTTCAAAACCAAGCCAGACTAGATACTTTTTTAGCTTTTTATATTATTTATTTACTTAATTCTACCGCTCACCAGTGACGCCACGTATCATAGCAGACGACTTCAACTGTACGTCAGTGCTGTCAACCTTTGAAATATTATGTAAAAACCGACGCCGACGCCACAGACCGATCTTGGTCAGACGTTTTTCAACGAACGATGTGTAGATATTGACTACTTTTTCAGTTAAATTCGTTTTAATCGATCAATGAAAACTTATAAAAATGAAAACTTATAAAAAAGTATTCGTTTTTATATGTCGAGTAAAAAAATATCTGTAATTATGAAAAAAAAATTATTATCCGTTTACGAAGAATAAAAATGGGATTAAAATTTTCAGTTTGAGTGAGTGGTATCCAGTAACTCCCGTGAAAATAAAATTAGATGGACGCATTATGTTATGAATGAGTAGTTGTCCGAAATAGCGATTCATACTGTATTTTATATTATTTTTGAAGTGCTTTTTTAGCCTCCGTATCTGTTTAGTGTCGTTGTTATTAAAATTGTTTTTTTACATCGATTAAAACGCGTACTTATGTTTATTTTCAATTAATATACACATTTCCCGATCGATTTATAAACACAAACGGACCGTTTGTTCTAACTCAGTGCCTCTGTCTAAACAGTTCGAAACAACTTAAACTGCGTTATTCACTCCTTAGTTCTCCGTTTCAACATTGCTTTGTTTACCCTGTCTTTATTAGGCCAAAAAAAAATTTACGAATTTTTTAAACCTTTTTGAAAAGGGCTGACACAATTTCAATACAATTCATAACAGCTTTAAAAAATTGTGACTTTGTTTCCAATTTTTATTTTCGAGAACTTCAGATATGTTTTTGTTAATAATTTTTAATTAATCGAGCATTTTTTATTACCTTTTGTCGAAATCGGAAAGTAGTTGTCATGATGACTGTTAACGGAGAAGATCCTGTAATTTTTATTGTCTGTATAAAGTAAACTTCAAGTGAGCACAATAATTAGTGGACCAGGTGCATGTCTGGTTTATGAACTTCGCATCTCAAAAAAATAAATCGAAAGTAATGTTATCTGCAAGTAGTGGGGAAATGTTAATTGTGCGCCAATAGTACCTCTGCCTACCGCCAAGAGAGCTAGTTTCGCAGTCGGCTATCTTGGAATTTCTTTTTTTCCTGTGAGAATCTTCCTTTTCCGGTTGGACCGGGAGATTTGAAATTCCGCGGGGCTGCCAACTTATTTTTAATTGCTTTAAATATTAATTATTTAATTTAATATTTTTAAGGTTAATATTGTGTATCAGCTGAGGTTTTTGGCGATAGAATCGAATAAATAAAATAAATAATATGTAAAGCGAAAAAAGATGACTGGTCTGGCTAGGGTTCGAACCGGGTCACGACAGGACGCGACTTGTGTGTGTGTTTAAATAAATATATAGACGTAGACGTACCTTGAGGACGATCCAGGTCGTCGTGGTTTCTGCACCTGCAGGCGTCGTCGTCGCTGACAAGTTTCTCGTCGTGGTTCAAGCACCAAGAGGCGGCGTGCAGTTGGTGCGGAGCGGCAGCCGGTGCGCAGCGGGCGACTGAAGAACAGCTGAAGTAGCGAGGGCTTACCCCGTTCCCCATAGGCGTACCTCGAGGACGATCCTGGTCGTCATGGCTTCCGCACCGGGAGACGTCGTCGCCGTGTCGATTAGGACCTCGTCGACGAACGAACACCAGGAGGCGGCTCTTGCTTGTGTGTTTGCGCGCGCACCAACGGAGCGACGCAGCGATTTTCACCGTTTGAGTTTCAGAGCTCGACTGATGTGACAACTGACGACAGCGGATTAAATCGACTTGAAACATTATCAAACCCGGCTTTCAACCAATCGTAGAGCAGCGATCGAAAGCCTACTAATCACAACGCTAAGATTCCAGAACATGTTTGAACATGCTTATCAACATCACTTCCGGTGATCCCAGAATAGATGCGATAAATAATTAACTTACTAATTCCAAGAATTGACGCGATAAAGAATTTTTTTCCTTACCAGCGTGCACATTTGGTATTACTCAGTAACCGACACGATTACGCAATAACTGACACAATAAATAATTATTCGATTTTTACATTTTTTTCCCTCGTAAATATATTTATATAAAACGGTTTATACACAACGGAAATATAATTTGTCGATCGCGCCGAAAGTGCCACGCCCTGCTTTCAAATCCACGCATGCGCAGTACCTAACCAGATATTAATAAAACCTGCAAAAGAAAAACGAAATATTAGTCTTATATAAACAATTATCATAAATTGTAGTTGCATTTCCACACCACCCGGGAGTTAGCAACTATGGCGCGTTGAGATTTTTTGTTACAGTGAAATCTCTTCCCGATAGGCCTACTATAAAAAACTGTGTCGTTTTATCATGTTGGTTTCGATGAAATGTGTTGCTCTGATTCGGAGTATACGCACTTGCAACGTATGTGATGTAAAGTGATAAACCTGTAAAAAAAAATTTTAATTTTTAAAAATACATCATTGGCACCACCCAGAGGTAGCAACCGCAGCGCGTTGAGATTTTTTAGAGTGGAATCTCTTTTCAGTAGGCATACAGAACTCTCGTTTATCTAGCTTTAAAATATTCTAATCGACGAAAGTTGGTGGTTTTCTTTTTCCTCTTCCGCTTCTGTATAATTTTTATACAGTATGAAATAAAAGGATTTGAGATGCCATCCACCATACTACCGATCGGTTGTATTCGATATTTGAATCTTCAACCGTATAGTACGCGACCAGCAGCGGACGCGCTTCACCATCAGTCTCATCGCACCGCTCGCTTCTCCTGCACAATCAGACGGAGCACAAGAGCTTAATAATCGTCTTCTTATTTTTTCCTCTTTCAAATACACGTTCACAGATAATACGTTATTTGTCCATGATTCAGTAAGATCGTTTACCGTCAACGCGTCCAGCGTCATGTTTGGCGAATCGTTTAATTTGAACGCCTTCACGTTACCATCACTACCGAAAAACCCAGAAAACATTACCTCTTTATCGTGTATAAGTGCGATCCTCTTTTCATCTCATTTGAAATCGCAATAATATCTTCTTCGTCTCCCGTCGTTGTATTGATTGAATTTCAAGTTTACAATTACGTTATCACTGGTTTTATCGAATACGTAATCGGTTAAATCGACAATATATACGTAACTGTGTTTCAACTTAAAACACTCAGGCGTCAGATGACGATCACCAACACGAACATCTACTTCTTTGAACGGAGCTATTAAGAAAACGCAGCTACAACAGCGACAACGATTTATACAGTTCAGAAATCTCTCACAGAAAGAATTTCTTTACTAAATTACATCATGCTTATAATCTCTTCCTCACCACCTTTTTTTACAATCCCCTCCAAAACTTCTAAATCAATCTACCAACGTTTACGTGGGAATGAGACTAGAACGGTTACGGTTAAGTATTTATACCCACAGAAATCGACAACGAACAAGTTTTCACACACTACATACTCATATCACGTGCATCCGTTAATGCATCGGAACATCTGGTATTCCTAGAATAAATGCGATAAAGAATAGTTTTTTCCCCTAATTTTAAAAAACAGCAGTGAACGATAATTAAATGCAAACCACAAACGAACATGTTTGTACATCCTTATCAAGATTAAATCCGGTGTTCCAAGAATAGACGCGATAAATAAGTAACGGATAATTTCTAAGAATTGACGCTGCGAACACGTGCAACCACAAGTCATTGATAAGGAAAAAAATAATTACAAAGCAACTCGCTTGTCAAGACCACATCCGGTGTTCCAAGAATAGATGTGATAAATAGAGAAGGAAAAAAAAATTTTTTAAATGTTCCGTTTCCACACCACCTAGAGGTAGCAACTATGGCGCGTTGAGGTTTTTTTAGAGTGAAATCTCTCCCCAGTAGGCATGCAAAACACTCTTTTTTTATTTCTACAAACTTAATTTTAAATCTTCGGTGAATTTATCATCTTTTAAACCATAATAAGTCAACTTGAACGAATGAGTTTGTACAACGTTCATTTCGTCTTCGGTAAATCGGTTTTTATACCCGTTTTGGTAATAACATTTTAAAACAATACGATTCAATTTCAGAAGAAACGTATAAGATGACAATAATCCGAAATTTACCGTATATTGTAAATATCTTTCTCATATCCAACACTACGTAGTCAATTGTGACATGAAGATCGGTCACCTTTTAATTGGGTAACTTCTTCATAAAACAATCGTTGTCGTTGAAAACGTTTACAAAAGATATAGCGTCCATCATCCTTTCACTTGCAGCGTCCACACTCGAATTCAACGAAAATCGAGCAGTACGGTCGTCATCCGATTTCTCCATACAAATTTTTGAAATTTTAGAAAACAATTTAGAATTCTTTTCCACCAATAACCGTGGAAGCGTACTGGTTGTCCCAGTACAATTCAAATTTGTTTCGACTAATCATCGCTTTAAATCGTCTCACGATTCCAATAATCAATTCACATGTACATAAGTAGTCGGGCAATCCGCGTCCGAAATAGTCGAATTTTGTACAATGCTGTTCGTGTTGACCGGAATACCGTTTATTAGAATGTTTCACCGCTAACATCGTAAAACAATATTTGCATACGACAGTGTTCTTTACAATCGACTTCAATTCGTTAACCAATTCGGTAAAAGTTTTATTTTCCGCAATTATCATCATCGTTAGCAACGGCAGTACTATAAGTAATATAATGTCTACACAAACCGTCTACATTATCGATTCGTAAACTAAATAATCATGTAATCCGCTGTGAATCTCATCATACATGGCTGCGTAAAAGAAATGCGCTCTAACCGTATTGTAACGTTTAACGTCCACGCTTATATTTGTAGCCTGCGGAAACGCAGCGGTTGTAATTTTCATTAAATGTCGCAATGATCGTATACTTCGACGTGGACAAAATCAAACCGTCCACACCGATGCTGCAATATCTACGTCCATCATTAAACTGCGTTCGGAATTAAAAATAAGGTCGCCCTTAAACTTTTCGTCGGTTGCATTTCTACACTATCCAGGAGGTAGCAACTGCGGCGCGTTGAGATTTTTTTAGAGTGAAATCTCTCCTCAGTAGGCCTACTATAAAACACTCGAATTTTTTTTTGTTTTTTTTATTAATTTTTTTTGTTATACCTTATTCCTTTTTCTTCTATTTATATTTCTAAAATCTTCCATGAATGTTACAAATGCTTCTACACGTTCGAATAGAAACATAGTAAACATTCCAGGCAATATGCCAAAATATATACGATTAGAAGCAAAAGTCTGGCGACCTCTAACGGATGTGAATCGAACGGCATCTTGTAGCAGAATGAGCTCTACGGTGCACTAGTCCTTCGAGGAACAATCGACTCGAACGCAATAGGTACGTTTTCCTTGATGCTAAATTGACAACGGGACAAGTTGTGCGTGTCGAATTTTTCTCCACAACATTCCACGCACATTTCATTAAATCAGTAGTAGTAACCTTTCTTGGCCAGTTCTTCTTTATTTTCTGCGTTGGTATTTACAAACGTACGTAGACGATCGGCTTTCTTCGACAGATCCAACGGCTTTTTACCATACTTCAACCATTGTATGTAGAAACAACCGGTGTATAACCCAAATTTCCCACTCTTATTATTGTGGTACGGACAATCTACGACGTAATTTAGATTCGGCTTCGGTGCGTTTTCCGGTAATGTGCAAAATTTGTTATGAAAACGTCGTAGAAATTCCGATTTTTCCAGCCCTTTGGTGCGTATCGTGACGAAATGCGAACATACGGCCTTCATGATATCGTCGCTGTATACTGCATCACCGTAATCGCAGTCGATTTTGTGAAAATTCCTCTCCAACCAACCGGCCATCCGTTTGTATTTCGATGACAATTCGGATCTCGGATACGGTGAACGAAAATGAAGTATCATATAGTACTCTTCACCAACGACAGCGAGCTCTTTCATGATAAATTCGCCGCATTTGCCGATGAAGCCGTGATACTCGATAACTCCTTCCATCACGACTGATCGTTCGCATATGAGGTCTTACTCAACTTTCTGACACCTTTATTCTGTTGCTAGTTGTGGTGGGGATGCTTCTTCGTTCTTCTTTTTCTTTTTTGTCTCCTTCTTTTTTTATCGATTGAAGAAGTACGATTGGTTTACTACGTGAATTTTTTTGTTTTTTTTTCATCGCAGTTCTTGATCTTCTCCTTCTTCGTCTTCTTGATTTTCTCCTTCTTATATAACGGCTTGATCATCTTTGGAACTAAAATCTGTTTAAGAATGATGTTAATATCATCATCGTCATGTAATGTTTCTTCAGAGATAAGAAACGATTGACGATCATCGTTTGACGAGCCCAAAACACCTCCTTCCTCCATGGTGACTGATTCTCAACTAGTGGTATTTGTGTTGAGATGTAACTTTATATATTGGTAGCGTTAGTGGGGGTTACCACCTCCACAAATTCACCCCCTCCTTTTTTACAAAATCGTTATAACAATCAGCATGTTCATATAGTGTAGTTTCACCATCGTCTGCTTTAACAGACGGTACCCTTGATGATGTTTTCACAGCAGTCGTCTTCGATGAAGGTAATGATGATGTTGTTTTCCATGAAGGTACTGATGACGTCTTGTTAGCTACCTTAATAGACGGTACCATTGATGACGTGTTCGATGATGGTACTAATGACGTTTTGATTTTAGCATCTTTAAAATAAGTAGGAACAGTCGTACAATTAGCAGCGACGACGATTGAATTATAAAACATCGACGCCGTTTGTACAACAACCGATGAATTACACCATATTAACGGTATCTGAATCGGTGGCGGTGATGCAGGAAAAAATATTCTACATCGTATCGGTTTCATTTTTGTACACGTATGCTGTTGTTTCGATACATCATTCGTTAATATCGCCAACATTATTCCGACCAAAATTCCCATTTTAAATACGCCAATCGCATTTATCCATTTAAAAAAACACAAACGCCTACACCTTTGCATTTTTTTACCTCCTTCCCCTTCGTCTCGATTGATTGTAAATACTTTTCGATGCATTACATAACCTTTTTTACTATTTCCGAAAGCGGAGTGTATATGACGATAGTATCGTGAATAATAAGAAAGTAAGTGGCCGTATGTGCCGGTATATTGTTTTTGGTTTCGAAATCGATACGTACGTTTACGGTTTTCGTTTTAAGCGTTGATTCGTTCTGACGCGAACAATCGATAACTATTATCAGTACGTTTGCTTTGAAATCGGCCATACTGTAAGCAGGACACTCGTCCTCCAGCTTGTTGTAATAACGAGAACGAAAGCTGGAGAAAATTTCGTACATCATATTCACATCACCTGGTAGATTGTTGTACGGGTAATACTGCGAATTCAAATACAGACGAACGTTTACAAATTCGTACATATCGAAGTGTGTCAGTGTCTTTGTAGCTTTATCCTTTCTCTCAGTCTGTAAACCGAATATGACGTATCTCGGTTTCTCGGTTTGCGCACACGTCTTTACCGTCCACAAATGTATGTTCGTTTCCGGTAGAGCCGGATACTTGTGGATTTGCCATGTTCGAAAAGCTATCGCCAACGGTCTATCTCGTTCTACCATTTTCAACAATTGCAATCGCATCGAATTGGCAAATCGGTTAACGTATGAAATTTTCCATGCCACCTTTGTTACCTTCAACTTTGAATCGGGCGCCTCTTTGGCATATACAAGTGCGTTTATGTTGGAAGATCTAAGCAAAACCAATTCTTGTTTCACGTTTAGTATTATGTGTTTGTAGTCTTCGGCGAATTCAATAAGCATACGCAATGGTACATAGAAGCAAAATCTTCCCGTTTTCTCTCGTCCAGATCGAATTTATCCGCCGCGTTAAATTTCCATCCGAAGTTTACCAAAATATTCTTCTCGCTTTTACGCAACAAAAGGATATTCTTTATCGTAGTCGTTATTCCCAATTTTTGTACGCGACTCATCTCCGTACCGTTTATTTCGTATCGTATCTCCTCGAACAGAAACGGTACCGCGTTATTCGTCAACATCGATTTCACTGCCATTTTATCACCGGCCTTATTAGTCAGCGCTCCTTCGACCATCAAAAATCTTTTATGCGGTAACGTATACACGTCCTGTTGGTGTATCGGTATCCGGATTTCATCGTTGTTATAAATTGTTGAAGCGTATGGTAGATGAGTGTGATATTCGTACTGGGTGAATGTGTTTTCGAAAGAAACACTTTCACCGACGTTTAGCATAGCCACTGTCGCCATTACGATTCACCACTGTAAAGTCTAGTTTTCTAAGAAACAACACGTTCCGCGATGTTAACGCTTTGGTGTTTACTCGTCGACTGATCGGTTTGAGATCCGATAGTGCTATTGTATATTAATCCCATCTTCGTCTTAAATGTAACCTCACGGTTATGGTTTCTCCGCGAAAATTTATTAACTTTCCGTTCTGATCGGTAAACTTCAATGTGATGTCGTGTAAACTTTTTGTGTTCACCAGAAGATATATTATATTCTTCGGCGATTCGATTATTTTGAAATCTGGCGGAACGCTTAGTGTAAATTCGTGCAGTACGTGACCCTCTGTTCCGTTCTTATAGGAGCCTTGTATAAGATTGCATTCGACGCGTACGGCGTTCACGTTGTTAATTTTTTTTTTTTTTTTTTTTATTTTACCTCCGGAACCACCGTTAGGTTATATCTTCAGAGGATGAGATGAATGAATTGTAGTGTATGTGAAAAATGCCTTGCCTGACTGGGATTCGAACCCGGGACCTCCGGATGAAAAGCCGAGACGCTACCACTCGGCTACGGAGGCCGGCACGTTGTTAATGGCGACCGGCTTAGATGACTCGTGCCATACATCGGCTTTCAGATACTTCTTTTCGAATCCTAAAAGCGGTGCCAAGCTATCTTTTGTCGTCATGAAATCGTTAGTCACGCTGAGTTTAAGTTCGCATTTTAACATATTGTTATTCGGTCGCATTTCTAAAAAATTCCCCGTTTATCTTTCAGATCGTTACTTAATTGTTTAGCGATATCGTCCACTTCGTACGAGCCGGTCGGTTATTTCAACCTGATCCGGATCGGTTGTTGTTCCTTGTTTTTTGTAATGACGTAAACGTGTTGTTGATACCCTCTTTCACATTCAGAATCGAATTGTACGTTGTTAGGTTTATTAACGCCAGTTTCTATTCGCCATTGGAGAGATCCAAAGGTGGAAAGAATATAGCGTGTAATAACGACGTATCTCCACTTATGCAGAACATGATGATGCTTACTTGTAGGCTGACGAACCGCGACTGAGGAACTCAAGAAAGAAATGACCACTGATAACCGTCTCTATACGCTGTTTTGTTTTGTAATTGTAGTTTATAATCGAATCGTTTGGAAAATAACGCATCAATTCGTTCGGCGGACGCAAATTTCCGAAACTCAAAATAGTCTACAATTCGTTTTCGTTTTCGATAACACACCCAATGCGTTCCTTGACCGGTGCTGCGATCAAGATTGACTGTCGCAGACTCGTTAGTCTTCAATTTTTTGGGTAATGCATCCAACATGAAGCCTCCTCGAAAATCGGGTATGTTTAGTTTATATTTCGCGTACCACATCAATTCGATGTTGGATAACGGTCGCACTGGTATTCCCTCTGTTGGAGATGACGACGACGTTTTTTTTAGCACCTATTCCCGATCCAGTCATAGAGTAAGGTTTAAGGTAAAACCCTTTCCCTCCTGCGCTTGCTTTTCTTTTCATCATCTCTACAAGATGTTTTATATTATTCCTTTTTTGTACATCTAGTTCTTCGTATTCTTCGTTTTTTTCCTCCGCAACCGCTACTGAATTTCACTTTTAGTTTCATTGCGTTTGTAACGGCCAATGCAGCGGCCTTTTCAGCAATACTTGAATCCTTTGCTTTCACTCTTTCCCAAGCGCTATCGGCCAATCCACAATCAGCAGCCGCTTTGTTTTGGTTGTCGCTGTACGTATCGTATCCGATATCGTGTTCTTTACAAGCGGCGTCCAACTTATTTAACCCGGAGGTTCCGGGTTCGAATCCCGGTCAGGCATGGCATTTTTTACACACGTTACAATTCATTCCTCATCCTCTGAAGATGTAACCTAACGGTTGTTCCGGAGGTAAAAAAAACTTATACCTGGATCGCCTCTATTTAGTCGTTTTTTAAAATTTGTTCCCGGACCTCAATACTGATACCCCGGAATGTGTAATTCTACCGGCAATAAATCGACGCCTTTGTTTACAACTTTACCGACAACGTTTTTGACACCTTTTAATGCTTTGTCACCGATATAAGATCCTAACGCTCCTGCGGCTCCCGCTGTTAGAGTTGTTAACAGTCCGCCGCCTCGTTTAAGACTGTTCTTTTCGACTTTCTCGCCTTACCCTTACGGACAGGACGTTTTGACTTCCTCACGCTTCCCATGTTGGAGAGACAATGAACATATTTACGATTGACCATCACCACCATCCTTCTTTGTCTTATCTGAGTTTGGATCCGTGATCGGATGACGTATCATATTTTTAGTTAGATCCTCTTCCTTCTCATCTTCTTTGTCTAAAAGTCCCATTAACATTTTTCGATCAAAGTGTCTGTTAGTGTGGATGCCGGTTTTTATTAGAAATTTGTAAAATTTAAAGAGATGCTCATCTACGTATCCTTTAGTCGCAACATCAGTCGATCTTACAGGCAGCTTGGCAATCGTCATAACGCTTCCTTTGTAATCCACGATGCCGTTTTTGGTCGACAATAACTTATTTTTTTTACCACTTATTATTTTTCGTTGACTTACTTCAATATCGTCTACGTAGGACTTTGTAGCGAGGTCGGAGTCTTTCTTAGGTGTGCCAGCGTTAGTGATAACACTTCATATAGCGTCAATTACCGTATTTTCATCGAAAAGGTTTGTCCGCAAATAATTGACGGTAACGACGTCCGTTTTTCAACAGGATCACCGATATCGCATAATCGCTTTTTTGAAAAGGAGACTCCGTTGTTGTCCGTCAGTGACGGTATGTATTTATTATTCAAATCGCTTTAATTTTCTGAACGAAATCATAAGTAGTACTGTCGTCATCGTCGATGGGACTTCCCACATTGCATAACCGTCGTTTTTTGATATCAAAATTTCCGTCGGCGGTTTTGTCAAACGTTTCGACTATAGGGTAGGTGGTGGCGTATTAGCGTACGCACCTCTGACGCGAGAACGACCGAACTTGTCTATGTTCATTTTCAGATTGATTAAAATAGAATGTTTCCTTTACCCTCCTTTATGTATCCGCCTTCTTGCAGTTCTTCTAAGATCGAAACAATTTCGTTATTATGACCAGTATGACCTGCCCGCTTGGAAGCCACTAAAAGCCTCAGACGATCGAAAATTTCGTTCGTCCCAGTACACGTAGTCCGGTCTAACGTTTTTATTCGCCCTCATTAGCAGTCCTGATCCGATTACGGGACTTTCGTCGTCTTGACTTTCAGTAGATGATTGTTGACGACGAGGAAACAAATCTTTAATAATATTATTGTACTTGAACGATTTACTGGTAATTATACGTTCTGTAGTTTTCGCTTCCGTAAATTCTAATATTTTCTTGTAATTGTGTAGATCCCTATCCGTATAATGTTTGGACTTTTTCAAAACTAACAATTCATATAGTCCTTCGGTTCCGTTAAAACTTTTATTGCCGATAACGATTTTATTTCCTTTGAACACGATCAACTGTTTTCCAATCACCCACTGATCGTTAACGTTTTTCACTCCGTACACGTTGTCGATTTTTTTACTTCTATCCGTTACAGTCAGGTCCAAGTAATGCTTTGCACGATTACCCGGTGATGATGATGTCTGTGTCAACAACGGTGACGACGATGGATCTAGAGATTTGATGAACTCATCTTGCGGGGTTTTAAAAAGTTTTCTCATAACCGTCGGTGTCCCTTCTGGCTCTTCTTTTACACCCGCCGCATTCTCCGTTCCTTCTTCTTCTTTCTTAACAACGCCATCGTATTTTTGTTTAAATGTTTGATTAAGTTCGCGTAGCGGTTCGACAATGGGTTTAAAACGCTTTTCCATAAGTTGCTCCGCTTCCGTTATTCCTTGCGTAATAGCGCGATGTTTTCCTTTAATCGAATCTTGTATCCTATCGATTTCTATTACCAACGTCGTAGACGACGGATCAACCTCGTACTTGTTCGACATCACGGTTACAACTGAATGGAAATTCATCTCCACGTTACCATATCACTTCAACCGATCTGAAAAACATTGCGTGTTTTTTGTTTCTGCGTAAGAAACGTATGACATCTATTGACAAAACGTTCATTCTCGCCGGTCGTGTTCTGGTATCGCACAGTTCGCGATAATATTTAGTCACACCCTTGAATGGATGAATGGATGGCATCGTCAGTTTTGTGCCAATATCTTTAAACACCACAGACCTTTCTACATCGCGAACCCACACTGGAATATCCACGACAATCGAGTGGCCTCGTTGCGGAACCTTTCTCTAATACCGTTGGGAAAGACGTCTGATCGGATGACGATTACCTTCTGCTGTATATAAATGTGGGAGATAGCTGTTCAACAACCAAAATTTATCCGGTTTAGCTCCCAAATATTCGCAGTAAATCTTCGTTTTCGATTTCAAACCGTTCGCGTCGATCGTTGTATTTCAATCCAAACGCATTGGCTTATAACCGCAATGTAGGTAGTGCCTCGTTAAGAAACTCGATGGAAAAGAGTACCTGAGCCCTGTTTCTCACGATGTCAATTGGCAAGCCTCCGCGTCTGATCGGTAAATTTTCCGGTACTTCATCGGAAGG
This sequence comes from Zanna intricata, assembly GCA_010016005.3. Lineage (NCBI taxonomy): Eukaryota > Metazoa > Arthropoda > Insecta > Hemiptera > Fulgoridae > Zanna > Zanna intricata. The sequence continues at coordinate 1,624 of JAAAKQ030003119.1, read as the reverse complement.
CAACTTACATAGGTACTTGAACTCCGTAGGCAATGTCCACAAAACATTTTCTTCCGTACGTTAACGCCAATCTGTACAGCGTTTTAGGTGATCTTATTGGCATAGTACGTTCTGTTATTACTGCAAAGCATCTCGATCTATGCAATCGGCTACCGTATTCCAACATATGCATGTAAACGTTTGCGTAATCGATAGACGCATGACGATTTTGAAGCTCCAACAATGGTTTTTTTGTACACGTTCGGAAAATGCCTAAATCTTGAAATAAAGTTCCATCTGTGTCGGACCGTTGTGTCGAACATGTTTTTATCGTAAATCACCAATTCGATAGGCAGTTCATAGTTGTCGCATTCCTCTAAAAACGTTAACCATATACGGTTGTTGAAAATCTTACCTTCGCTGGTCAGGCGATAATAACGTTTAGCGTTGTTTTCTCACAAAAAAACCTTCGCTGGTAATCATCAACAGCACCAATAAAGGGTAGTCTCGGTTCATTCTTCTCGCATATCGCCAACATCGTCGGTCCTTTTTTCCGCAGTAGTTCACTTTACGACAAACGTTGTTGCCGCAAAATTTCTGACGAATGTTATGTATGTTTGCTATTGACACTGTGAATCAACTGATCTCCTTCACAAACATATTGAAACCTACTCGATATCGTCCGTCGTTGATGTCGCTCGACCTCATCCACAACGAAGAATCCGTGTCGTTTTCTCCAGGCCACAGCGCACAGGCTTTTAAACCGATCAAATTTCATATCGGTATTAACGTGATCTTGATTTATATGACGGAAATTGAGATCGTCTTGTTTGAATACAAGAAGGAGTTTGGCGTTGTCCCGTACAATATGCTTCCCAGCATTGGAATATGTCTGTGCGAGATAAAAGCTATCGATGTTGTTGTGTCGTCCCATAGCAAAGTACTTGTGTATGTTATGTTGCTTTTCGCAAGCTACGTCGTCGAAAATCATTATCAAATTCGGTTCGGCCTTGTCAGGTGCCATAACGTGATCGTTTTCAGTTTAGACAAAATAACCGATCTCCGGTATACCGGTCTTTACTCGTTCTAAGAATTTATATTTCGATTGGTATAATGACTTAGAAAAAACGTAAATATTTCTGAATCGTAAGCCGTCTGGTGAAAACAAGTTGAATAGAACTTTTACCGCAATTAAACGGTCCGCAAATAATACATCTGATTGTGTTCATAGGACCTTGCCGCTTTTCTTTTCCTTTACCGCTACCTCCTCCGGTATACTCATCGAAATTTTCCAACGTAATATTACCGACTTGTTGACGTTTCAACCTCATGTTTACGACTGACGCGTTCACCGTACCAGATCCGCCTTATTTATCCAACTGTTGTGTGTTCCGTCGAAACCGTGCCACTTTCTAAACAATTTATCACCTTTTCTAAGTAAGACCTCAACTAAATACACGTTATTTTTAGCAAACTCTTCACTGTAAAATTTACCGCTCACCACTCCTCTGTTAATATCGATCAATGTATACGTACAGGGACGAGTATCTGCGTGTACTTTATGTACGGAAAATATTTCATTCGTCCAATTCGGTACATATCCCTTTGTGAAGGTCTTTTTAAATTTGCTTATACGTACTCGATC
>JAAAKQ030003097.1:0-18848 GCA_010016005.3 Zanna intricata | reverse complement strand
ATCTCATCCTCTGAAGATATAACCTAACGGTGGTTCCGGAGGTAAAACAAAAACAAAAAAAAAAAAAAAAAAAAAAATATGAAAAAGAGATTGAACTTAGATTTATGAATGGAGGAAAAATAACTGAAATATACTTTCACTTATTTGTATTGTTACATCACAATAATGTAACAGTACATTAATATGATGTAAAATTGTATAATACAAAAGCATTTTACAGCCTTTTTTTTTTACTGTTTGAAAGCAATCAGAAGTTAACTTTTTTTTTTTTTTTTTTATGCGGCTTCTGTGATATAAATTTGTTATTCTACATCTCATTACTCCTGATAATTATACAAGGCCTAAATTGTTTTTATAGACTGCAAAATTCATTATATAGTGAATTATTATTTTTAAATAAGGGAAGTTTGTAGAATACTATTAACTAGTAGGTGGTAGAGAAGCGGGGCTTGAGTGGTGGTAAAGTAACTCTCTTTACCACTTGCTTTTCCCCCAACACCATATTTTTCACTTGGTGGTGTACTCTACCGTCTATTTGGCTTTTATAAACTTCTGATTCAGCAAAGTAGGAATATGGTAAAAGTTTTCTCGATGTGTAAAGCAATGAAATATGGAACTTATCTTGTGAAGAGTTAAAATTTTTAAACCAGATATGTATTGTAATTGATAACTTAAATTTAAAAAAATCCATTAAAATAGTTTACATAGAAAGTACTTATGCTTATATTATCATAACAAAAAAATATATTGTTAACATTAAAATATTTAAAACAAGTAAAGAATGAACAGTAAAACTGTAAAATTAAATACTAAATTATTTGTATAAGTTACAAAACCTCTTCGGCATAACAATTCCAAATTTTTCATGATGTTTTTTTTTTTTCATTTTATATACAACATTACTATCAAATTTATAAAATAAAACATGAAAGGGAGATTCTTATTTGCAGTTTTTGAGTTATGACCTGTTGCGTTCACGTAATGTTGGGAGTTTACCGCGAGTTACGATAGTGCTTTAACGCAACTATGGGAAATGATGTAAACAGAAAACTTACAAATGATTTATTAAGACAAAATTCATTTCTTTAATATCAAAACAATATTTTTTGACATACTAAATTTTACTTTTACATTTTAGTTGAGTTGTGAAATTTTTCAAAACAGTTCATGTGTAAAAATAATTGACATTTTTTGCAAATATGAACAGTTTGACTATGACACATTTTACACCTTTGTCTTTTGTTATTTTCATTTTGGTCTATGATATGGTCGATTGTGTCTTTTCGTACGTCGTCAGGTAAACTAGTCTTACTGCAGTGTCGTAACAGTATATTTCTATCACTCTTATCAGGTTCTTCAATTTTCATGGAATGACGTAAGGACAAAACTAACTATGATTTGAAATCAATCTAATTTTATTTCCGGTTACTAAAATATAAAATTTCCAGGCATTTACTGTGGTAGCATCGATGCCATTTACAAATAAGGTCCACCAACATTTTTTACCTCTTAACTCGAATCCTGTAATTAGCAATCGCATTATCATGAGCATCTACTCCCCCCATTTTTTTTATTGTAATCATTGATAATATTTGGCTGTTTTACATAGACATCTTTTCCCTCTTTTCTGTTATACCTTTTTGTATTACGTAGGTTCTGTTGATCCGTAATTTGTTATTATAGTAATAACTTAATTATCCCGCCATCTCACTATGAAGATATTTTCATTTTTATTGAACGCATATTCATATGTTCCTTTTGGAGCTTTTAGAAATTTTTTCACTGATGAGAATGGAATATTATGTAGTCTGTTTTCTCTTATTGTTCCAGCTACCAAGAAATTAATTTTTGTCAGTTTGCTTACTAAAGAATGACTACTAAAAAAATTATCAAAAAAAAGAACATGATTTTCTGGATTTTCAATTACTTTTAACAAATAACAGACAATCCTTTTTCCTAGTCCACAGCCACCATTTATTTCCCCAGTTTTACTACTGTATGGCTCAAAATTGTAGACGTAATCACTGATAGAAGCAATACACCAAATTTTGAAACCGAATTTCACTGGTTTCCCTCTAATAAACATTCTTACTGAATGACGTCCAAAATAAGATACCATTTGCTCGTTGATTGCAATATGAGAAAAGACACCAAATTGGCGAAATTTGACATTCAGTTCGTTATAGTATGGGCAGACTTTTGAAAATTTGTCTGATTTGTCTAGTTTTGTGTTGTCTGACAAATGTTATGTATCTTTTAATTTCATTGAATCTTTTTCGGGGCATTGTCTCTCGTACAAGTGGTACACCTTTATCAGTATCTTTATTCCAGTACATTTTAGTTTGGGGATGGGAGTGGTAGCCAGTCAGAATGAGAATTCCAATAAATTTTTTTATTTCTGGACGAGTTAAAGAAAAGCTATGGTTGTTCCTTTCCTTAGCATATGATACAGAAAATTTGATAATTTTGTCCAAGAACACATTGTCAAAAAATAAACTAAAAGTTTCAAGAACTGTTAGGTCACCGTAATGGTTTTTTATTTCTTCAACAAATTTATCTATTTCATTATCATCTGGAATTTTTTATGTAGTTTGTAAAGAAATTTCCCAATTTGGACATGATTTTTGTTAATTTACTTTTTTCTTGGGAATTTTTATGTTTGGTTGGTTCAGTAGAAACACAATGATGAATTTCAAAAGAACCAGCAATATCTGTAGAAATGAGATCACCCCCATCATTTATAACCATTTGGTTATCATCAATGTCCTCTTCATCTGTATTTTCATCAATATCAGGTGGTGCCGGTCTCCGTAGCTGAGTGGTAGCGTCTCGGCCTTTCATCCAGAGGTCTCGGGTTCGAATCCTGGTCAGACATGGCATTTTTCACACACGCTACAATTCATTCATCTCATCCTCTGATGATATACCTTAATGGTGGTTTCGGAGGTTAAACAAAAAAAAAATCAGGTATAATTACTGCATCGACACCGCATGCTGCTTCCTCTTGCTCTATATCATCAAGCGCAGCGAGCAATTTTTCTGTTGTTTGTAATATTCTCACTGAAAACTCATTTTGTAAAAGTAATAAGTAAATAATTTGGCTCACCTCTTGTACTATACAAAAATCAAACACTAGAAACTAATAAACAATTTAAATTATGAAAAATGAATTCATCGTAATAAAAACACTCCATTTAAAATTCACTTTTAGACAAACTAAAAATAATAATTATAGACTGTTTTATGATAACTTCAACTACACTCTAGAAACTAATAAATAAATAAACTAATTAATAAATAAAAGTACAAAATAACTAGTAAATGATTCTATCACGTTTAAATTTTTCACGCACTAATAAAATTTTAAATACAAAATGCAGTAAATAAAATTGAACCATATACAATGAAGCTATGGAAACGAATGGAACAGACTGTTTTGATAAACACACTACAAGCACAGCTATTATGTGACAGGAAATTCCCAACGTTGCGCCAATGCAACACCTGCACATTTCATTGAATAATAATGAAACCAAAACCTTATTCATACAAGAAGTGACTCAGCAGTACAGTAAACATAATAATAATAATAATAGTGGACATAAACAAATATTTGGTTCTAAGAATCTACAGACATTTATTTCTTCCGATAAAGTGCACCATTCGATTTATCATAATTTACCGTTAACATAAACAAAGAAATACTTACAAAAATAAAATAACTGAACTTGTCAGTAACATTTATGTATCCTTTACAATTAGTAACACAATTCAAATTAAAAATAATTCATTAGAATATTAAATTGAATAAATTACGTACATAGTTTTGTACTGTTGCGTTTATGCAACGTTAGGAAGAAATCTGTATTTAAATTCAGTTCCATAAACTACTTTTACTGAATCTTTAAGGGTCTTTAATACAGCTTAACTGAATCCTTGTTACCCAAATTTATTGGAACTAGTAGTAATTCAGGTTTTATGGATTTCATTGAATTCATGTATATTTTTACTTTTATTACATATATCTATGTTATTTAGCAATTTATTATACATTAGATTGAATTTCAATCCAGACATTTGAAATTATAGTTTTATGTAATTTCGGTATTACATAATAACATAATTGAAAATTGTAGTTTGCAAGCATGTTGAGTTTCTTTTTTTTTTACAAAGAGATTGTTACTAATGTACTTTATAAAGTATTTAAATGATTATCTATTAATTCGAAGTCTTTGCCATTATTTTCTGTTCTTTGTAAATTTTGCGTTTTCTTCAGCAAAGAGCTAGAAATTTGAGAACCCTTTTTTTTCTTTATACAAGACTTCTATGAACTCTTTATTTTCTCATTTGTATTTTACTTGCAAGCGGTATTTTTTCCGCTCCTAATTTTGTAGTGATTTTCCTCCCAGCAGATCCATTCATATGTTTTAGGTGGTATAGTAAAAACAACTTTTTTAGTACCTGATGTTTATTTAGTAATAATCTATTAGTAGATGTCAATTAATATTTATCATGTAATTGTTAGAAAACTTAAATGTTTTAGAATAAGAAATATAATAAATAAAACAATGGTTATCACTCGCTTTTTGCAAACATGTATTTATAACACTGTAAGCCTATATATACTTTATTGTAGATGTGATTTTATTCTATTACACAGAATAATTTGGATTTGGAAAACAAGGGCCTTACTATAAAGAAATTATAAATTTAATAGATTTTGGTTGCACCGAAGACTATGGATGGGTTAGCAAAGACATTCCTGAAAGACACTTACCTACTTGTTTAACGTCTTAAATTGTGTATATGTTAATTATGTATGTAAGTTAAATTAAAAAAACACCTTTGTTAAGTACAGTTGATACATTCTTCAAATCGAAAAAAAAAAAATTCTAAATCTGAGATGCAGACTGTGATCTCTCAACAAGGTAATTGTTTTTATAAACCAGTATCACTTTAAAATAGGATTTTTACCATTTAATTTTAACCGGTTGTTTTTCAAAAAAAAAAAATTTACCGGTTGTAATATAGTTCCTTTGGTCACCTTAATGGTTATTTTGTAAAGTTTATTATGTTGTAAGGAACCTGATGCGAATCATAAATTATTTCTGAAAATAGCTATTCATTCTCAAAAATAACTAGCATCCCATGGCATGGTTCCAAGAAACTGGGAAGTGAAGTTTCCCTTGCCTTCTTCATTGATGGATGTACTGTTTCATATCAATAAACTATGCTGGTGACATTTAGCCTTGTCTTTTTATCCTAGGGACTGGCAATGAAGTCATTTATAAAGAAAGTAAAGCTTTTTTTATATGTAAAGGTTCTTGTAATTCAAGTACTTTACATATAATAAAGACCACAATAGTTACTTTGAAGGAATAATTTGGTATGTAGTTTTCCGTTTTTACTCTGCCTCATCTCTGAAGAGAAGTCATTATTATCGATATTCAAAATTACAGTTTATTTGTGGAGTCCTGACTTGCCTTTAACTTGTACTTGGGTTTGTTCGTGTTCACATGATTACTGCAGTGAACTATAAAATTAAAATTTTATTTTATAGTTCATTGGGTTAAGTATGTGTACTTGCTGAGACTCCAAGAGTGCTTCATTTAGTTCTGAGGTGATCTGGATGTTCTAATGTGAAACTGAAACGTTATTAAAAGACTGATAGGTTTTACCTAAGAACTATTCCTCAAAGTATTAAATCAATTTTTAAATGAGCCATTCATAATCTTTATGAGTTATTAAATTGAATGATGCTGCAAAAAGACTCACTGATCTACTTTCATACCTGTCTTTGTTCTCTTCTCTTCTAACCTTCACCCCACAATTTCATAGTTTGTTAATATTTTATCTAAACCAAATGCGCTTTTGATACTGTGACAAAATTTATTGATTTTTTTTTTAACAAGATGAATGCATATTTGTGTATGTTGATAGACCTAACACAGAGTAGAAGACATGAGAATGTTAAATGAAATTTAACTGCTATTATTTAATGTCTGTATACCATTAGTGAATTTACAAAAACTAACTATATAGAGGGCTGTTGTGACTTATTAAGGGAATTTCATATTTAGGTTTTCTTTTAACTGCATATCTGCTGATAGTATAAATGGAACAGTAAAAAATGTTTACAAAATAAGTGCTTGATCAGCTAAAATTATTGATGAGAGTAAAGTGAGATTGCTCTATTTTTATTTTATAAAATTTGGAAAAGGTTCCTTGCTACTAGATGGAATGCTATATGTGTAGAGTTTTATTAAATTTTTCTGTTGCTACTATCTGTTTTTAAAATAGTGGCAACTGTCATTTTTAGACAAGGAAGAAGAAAAAAGTGCAATGGAAGGGAAGTTTCAGTTACCAGCCACTATTGTCAAAGACTATAAGAACGGTTGCATACTGTTTTCAATGTGTTTTAGCAGCTGTGGATTAAATTCTATACTCCTTATGCTTTATTGTTTATCTTTAAGCCTAACATTTCTTTCTGAAGCTGCTTTCCCAAAATAAGTAATCTTTTCCCTTGTTACCCACAGATTTGAAAAAAAATGTGAATGAAAGTATCTTCCAGACAGTTAACAGTTTATGATGGCCAATGTCCCTGGAAAATGTGCTTATAATTTTGTTATTTTATTGTCAATTAATTTTTTTATTCAATCTTAACTTTATTAAATAAATTTTGTGATGAAATGTAGGTATATGAGTATGTTGTTAAAACTGAGGCCCACTCATCCCAATGGAATTTCATAGATCGTCAAGATCAAGAAAAGCTCGGCAGGTTTGATCGAATGCTAATGTTCTGATCACAGTATTTTCGATTTCAACGGCTTACTAGTATCACGAGTTCTTGCTGTCACGTAGTATGGTTAATAAGGAGTACTACATGGAAGTTCTATGCTGTTTGCATGAAGCAGTCAGAAGAAATGCTTGTTTGTAAATTTTTGGCCATCATTATGATACCTCGGTTTCCATGTTCGCCAGACATGGCCACCTGTGACTTCTTCCTATTCCCAAAGTTGAAAAGAAACATGAAAGGACGATGTTTTCCAACATTGAAGAGATAAATGCAGAATCGCTGAAGGAGCTGAACGCCATACTGAAAATTGTGTTTGAGTGTGCTTCAAAAATTGGAAAAAGCACTGACATAAACGAATTATATCTGAAGGGGGGTACTTTGAAGGTGACAAAATCAATTTTGATGTACAAATAAAAATTTTTTGAGAAAAACTAAAATCCTGTGTACTTTTTTTTATCAATCCTTGTGTATATGTGTTTAAATTAATTGTAAAAAATGTCATATTGTTCTGATGTATCATTACTAACAGAAATTTCTATTTTAGTGTTAACAAAGAGTTATTAAAAATGTAATACATAAATAATTTATTCAGATTAGTACATAAATCATATAAATAATAGTATATAATCGTAATGTGAACATCAGGTTAAGTGTGGATGTGCTACTCCACAAGTAAAGAAATTCAATCTCTTCAGAATCTAGTTGATCATGGGAAACTGAACAAACCCTGATCAGAGTAGAATCTCAAAGTAAAAAATTAATACCTAGTAATTATATGTAATAATAGTTTTTGAAAATAATTATTTAATAATATTTGAGTACATATGTATACATCAAAGAAGATGCAGAAAATTCAAATTTATTTAAATATTATTTAAATTGCAATAACTTCAAATGAAAGTTGATGAACCAATTTAAAATAGAAACAAATCTTAATCAAAAATAAAAAACGCTTAAATCTATAAACTAAGACTGAGAAAATAAAAATAGTTAATAAAATAAAAAACTGAAATGTGATTTTCAGAACAGCAATCAGCATAAACCATTACACACAGGTCATAAATAAAAAACAAAAACGCTGCGAGTTATGTTTCTTTGACAGCTTTTAATGTTTAAGAATTAGTGAAGTTTTTTCACATTAATCTAATCCTTATTCCGACTGGTTAAACTACTGGATTAAAAAAAATATATAAAAAAGAGTTATATGACCGTGTTATTTCATCTTTGAAACTTGAAGAGGAACTTCATTTTTAGAAGTATTTTGTATGACTGGTAAGAACCAATATTGAAGAAAAATATGATAAATTGAAGGTAATTAGTTTTGTTGTGCTTGTTTTTAATTTGTATTGGACATGGAAAAGAACAATTTATTACATCTATATAAATTTATTCTTAACGTTATCTCGACCTAATGAATTGTGTTAAAGCATTATCTATAATATTTTGTGAATTTTTAATATAGTCAATCTTATCGTTTTGCTATACTTTGTCAAGAAGAAAACGTTACAGTTAATAAACAGTGGTAACTCTTTCATATTATTTCAAAGAAATGCTTATCATGTGTTCAGTTACAGATTGATAGGTGATTTGGAAAAAAGACATGGGATTTATTTTATAGTTGATATTTGCACTAATTAATTATGAATTGCAACCTTTGAAGTATAATAGTTATTCTAGTAGTTTCATTGAAATTTTACTGTTGGTTTTGACGCACAGTTCACCTTAAACAATATTCTGAGTTTTGATTGTCGTATTTATGGAAGTTGTAATTATTGAGCGGATGTGTGCACATGCTCACGGGTGCAATGCATATATACTGCTTTCGGTGTAGAAACTTACTGGTATTTTATAAATATTAAAGGTGATAAATAAAATCGTTTTTTAATAAATAAACATGCATTTATGCCAGTTAGCAAGTTAACTTTGTTTCACCACAAAGATGGACATAAGCATTCTTACTGGGAAAATATGCAGCGATTTATTTTTAAGATTCCTCTGCAGTATATGTTTTGTTACAATCATTGAAAATAAAATTATTTTTTTCTGGTGGTAGCCTACCCAGTTTATCTCATTGAAATGAAAAGATTTTTTCTTTTACAGATAAGTGAAGAAAATAAAAACATTCTAATCATTAACCCAACCATATAATAAAAACTACTCTAAGAAACATGAGTGCCAAAAAAATAAATCAAACTAATAACAAGAAAACAAGGTGTGAAAATAAAGGACTAAACATTGTTATGCAGAATTTAATTATACAAAATAATGGGTGACCAATTACTTTCAGACAGTTTTAATTTGTTTAAATATATTTTTTATGTTGTAGAAATAGCAGGTGATTTTAAGGTCATCACTATGATTTAAGTTCTCATCAGGTCCTTGCATCGATAAGAAAATGTTGTCCTTCAAGGAAAATATTTAAATGTAGTTGAGGGGCTCTGAATAGTAAATGGCCTACATTAAAGAGCTTTGAATAGTAATTAAAGCTCCCCCCCCCTCACGGGTGCATTGTGAATATTTTCATTGGAAAAATTTTCTTATCGATAAAAGACTTGTTGAGAAGTTAATTGTTAGACAACCTTAAATGCCTGGTATCTCGATATGAAAAAAATATTAAAACTGTCTGAAAGTTGATTGGTCACACATTATTTTATTTTATTAAATACTTCATAATGATCTTTAGTTATTTATTTCCATACTTTTTTCTTTTTATAATTGCATTTATTATTTAATACTTTTTTTAGTGATCATCGAGAAAACATCACAATTCGAAAACTTTAGATATAAAATTTAACGTACTGACCCAAATGAGGAAACTAAACATTTCAATTTATTTATTTAATTGACATATACCAACCTAACTTACAAATTTCTCAAGAGGTTGAGTTCCTCGAAAGAGTTTTTATCGTGGGGATAATACAACAATTTTCTGGGATCCAAACAATTAATAGCTAAACTCACGCGGCTCAGTGCTACGTAGGCAGGGCTCTTGGCAAAGATGTGAGTGCTCAGACCTACGAAGGCTCTGTCTAGGGTAGTCCCTTATAGTTTATGCACCGTCACAGCCCAGAACAATATTAGTAGCATCATAGCCAATAAATCGCCCTGTACCCCTAAAGCATTAAATTCAACAGATAGTGAGCTCAATCCTATGCCGATAGCATTACCTCTAATCGTACAGTGAACAAACTATACAATGACCGTTTGTGGGAGCTCGCCGGGCTCAAGCTGGTCTCGCCATAACGTAGGCCATTCGATTTTTCGGAGTATATCACTTAATTTTGGTTCCATCGCGATTTTGTATTATACTAGCAAATACCTCATTTGAATTTTGAAAATCGGGCGATTGTTTGCAGAGTTATTGTAAGAGCACCCGATGGCATCTCCCTAAATAGCGCCTCAGGAGCATCTCATTTGTTACCAGTTGATGGTGATGATTGGTTTCTAGCCTCGCACAAGGTTCTCGTCACTCTAGCTTCACTTGCAGTCCTCACGGGAAGCCCATTATTATTAAACAAGAATTTTTTAAATTTATTTAATATTATTTAACGTAAATTTAATTCTGTTATTTTTGTAATATTATTCATTCAGTTTAAATACAGTGATAGACACTTATAGTTCATTACAGTTTGTGCTTCTACTGACAAATCCTCACTACTATATATATATATATATATATATATATATATAGAGCCTATGGTAGCGTAAGAATTCCAACGCGAGTAATACATCTAAATCCGTTCAACCGTTGAGCTACCACGTTGGAACAAACATACATACATCCTCCTTTCTAGCCAAGCTTATAAAAAATATTGGTTATAAAAAAATTATTATCAGGGTAACAGAAATAAATATAGATAAATACAACACAAGCGAGTGCTCTTGTAAAACTGGCTCCGAATGTTTATTACCATATTATGCAGTATTGGCTTATGCATTTGTCAAGATGAGAAACTTATGACAGTAGTATAATTTATTTCTTGATTTTGATGCAGTGTTCTTTTTTACAGTTTGATTGCCTTTACTTCTATAAGATACAGCAGCAGTGAGATTCCTGCTGTATTTTTGATTGTGCAGAATCGTAAGAATTGATTACAAATGCATGAAACCAGTAAAATGATTAAGGAGAAAATATAAACACGAAATCATGCACTGTTTTTTTTGCGACGCCTAAAGAACAATAGGACCGTAAATGGAAGTTAGGTCTCTACGTAAAAACAATTTCCCGTATTTGGAATCTGATCTTTTGTTTCAAACAACTTTTCTACCGATTGAATCATCAAGGTAATTCCATTAAACCGATACAGTACATATAAAGAATGATTCGGTTGAACTTTTATGGCCTTTTTTTAAAATTCAACAGTGATAAAATTATGATTTTTTAAAAGTATATTAATAGCTTACGCGTCATTTAAAGCATTCGTAGGTAGGTAGTTTAACAAAGGATACTATTTTAATACCGTTTTAATGCTCTTAATCACCACAGAATTATTCTCGTATATACAATGAAAAAAGAGTTATCGATTTCTGATTTTTTTATAATTTTTTTTTTGTTTGTTTTTATGTACCCGATTTAAGCTAAACAATATCTTAAATTAGCTGAACCATGAATCAATACATGAATTAATGGATTTAATAGTACTCTTTTGCTGAACTATTAGGTTGTCTAGAACGTATTGAACCTTTGGAGGCCAAAACAGAAAATATTTATTGTTACTGGAAAAGAATATTAAGAGACTACATACGCACCATATTTTTTTATGACCTTTTGCTATTTTGCCTGCAACACCATTATCCCGTTGCTGTAGAACTTCTGCAGCTGGTCAATGAATTGTGACACTTTGTTTTCACAGACCTCTTTTGAAACTAACTTAACATCATTCAGGGAGTTCTGCAGAGACCGAATCAAAGGATAGTTTGACAGTGCCAAATGGAGGCTATACACTGGATACATTAAAACCTCCCGGTCAACTTTTCTCGGTTGATGACAGGTTGTTAAAGTGTATACGTTCTGACGTTGTCAGCGCGGTATACGACACCCTTTATATTGACCAGTTCATGTCGTTTCTATTGAATCGCTAGGTGCAATCGCGCTAATCGTCGACAGTACAGGTCTGAGTCTACCGTTCTGCCTGGCGGCAGCAGCTCGTATGCATGATGCTCTTCCGATCTCAAACGTATAGCATAACCTTCCTGGGCGTCACTGTGGGCTTTGAAGCACAGACTGTGGGGCTCCTACGTGCTTCGATCACGATATTTTTCGCATATTGTCGTAGGTTATCCGCTTTTCGTCATTCGTGATCATCCGCTTCAGAAACGCCTTGATTTCGTTACGTCTCAGTAGAAATTCGCTGACAGACACTTGATCGAGTAAATTTCTCTGAGTCAGATCATCTGGCACTCAATCGAGCTTCTTTTTGTAGTCGGATTTCTCCAAACTGTTTAATCCTATTTGGTAATGGATGATTAGGTCATCGGCGATATCGTGACATGTCAGTCCTTCTCGACTTTTGCCAGAATACGCTAACACTATCTCGTGCGCAAAAAGCTCAATACATTTTAGACTATATGTTATTAAGTACAAAATCTTCTACAACATACCATTAGAATATTTATAGTGGTAAAATTCTTCGTTTCTGTGGTAAGGTAATGGATAATTTATGTTCCAATTTATTTCTGTACTAGTTCCACATCGCAGCTTAGTCCGCGCTATATGGTTACTTGCGTTTCCTGTAGCAATCAATCTATTTATTTTATTTTTTAATCAAGTAACCGGAGGCAAGTGTGGCCAGTCATATATACAGCAACTGTGGCAGTGGCTGTGTGGTTGAGACACAGCGCCATATACTTCCGCACCCTTAAAAAAATCAGAATTAAAAAAAAAACCGAAAAATGTTTTTTAAATATTTATCTCAAGAATATTTGCTAACCCAAATATACTGAATATCTCGTTTAGTGTAGTCTGAATTAGGAAAATTTACAATCGCTGTTCAACATTTTTTTATACCCATCTTCATCTCTTTTCAAGGTCGAATTTCAAAAACCTAGAAATTGGTTTATTCATATGAAGATTACACTCACTAAAAATCACGCTGATATTTTCGTTTGTTACTGAGAAATTAAAAAGTAGTAAATTTCATTATTACTCCATTTTACCCCTTCTCGTTCCTTAGTGTGCACTTAAAAAGAACATGTATACAAATTTTCCGTAAGAAGAGCACGTATACAAATTTTCATCACTGTATTTTCGGTAGTTTTTGCTTGGCGTTCATTATGAGTCCTCACGATTTGTTGTCTTCATTTTCAATAAGACTTCTATTGAAAATATTTCTAGTGAAAAATATCTTGGGAGCGGCTCGCTGTAAGAAACGAGCATGAGAATTTAGCAGGTTGCCACCTATCGGTCCTGATGAGAAGTGCAACACCGTAACAGATTATTTTTTACTTACACGTTTTAATAAATAATTTTTCATTTCATAAATTTTTTATTTTTAGATAAAATTTCCGAATAATCGTGATCTTTTAGATCGGGAGAGTAACTGATGCGTGCAAAAATTAGTCTTCAAACAAATACCCCCATTTGAATTTTGAAAATCGGATGATTTTTGCAGAGATATTATAAGAGTGCTCCATTTTACCTCCCTAAACAGCGCCCCAGGGGCACTCCGTTTGTTACCAGTTGATGGTGATGATCGGTCTAGCCTCTCACTAGGCACTCGTATAACCTCAGTACTCTAGCCTCACACGCAGTCCCCAAGAGAAACCATTATTGTTAAACAGAGGTTCTTTAAATTTATAAGTTTAATTGTATTATTTTTGTAATATTATTCATTTGACTGATTCGACTCATTCAGTTCAAACTCGGCTCACACATTGACAGAGACTCACAGTGCAGTTCACCATTCCATTATAGTTTCTGCTTCAACCGGCGAATCTTCATTACTACATAAATATATTTTTTCGAGATGAAATATATAAAAAAAACCTTCTTAGTTATGCCAAGAAACATGGGTAATCGTTTGGTTGCGATTTATTGAGTAGTATTTGTTTGTTTATCCCGAACAAACAACAACCCTCTTCCTCTTTATATAATAGTATAAATATTCCGTTGTTAGGTGTTGACCGGTTTCCCGAAATTATTGTTTGTAACAATTAGGAGACTTTAAAAACGGGGCTTGACAGATTTTAAGAAATCAAAGATATTCTATGGTTTCACTTGTCAATAGATTTACAAAAAAGGATTTTCGACAGCTGGCGCAAAATTGGAAAGAAAAGAGTTCTGTCTGAAAGGATTCTTAGAATAAGTATGATTATAGCTTTTCGTCTCGTCGGTGTTACAGCTTATGTTTTGACCTAAGAAGATCCTAGTCGATGAAGCAGTAAATAGAGCTCAACATGCTGGTATGACTGATACCGGCAACATTAAGCACAGACCGTATGAGCTTAATAAAGCAAAACACCTTAACAGGCAACATCGTCTGTTATTTTAAAAGATTAAGCGAGTAAATTGTTTTCTTGTGTGTGTTTTGTTATTCTTTTTTGCTGTAAATGTGTTGCTATTAGTTCAGTCCACAGTAAACTTGTTTCGCTTTGTACTGAATTTTATAAACTGAACTCTCCAATGAAACTGAATTAGTTCCAAAGAAAACTTCTATTGTATTACTTAAATTAATATCCAACACAGTTTCCATAAACTAAGGATATCATTACTAGTGACAGTCACGAAGTCGTTTCCGCTGTATCCCATCGCTTTTTTCAATCTTGTATTTTAAAAATTTCTTTTATGCCTGAGGGAAAAAACTATAAAAAATAAGATTATAGAAAATGACGTAAGATTGCGTACTGAGAAAAGCCAGATACTGGAAACTAATAGGAGAACGGTGCCGTAGACAAACGTTAGACGTAAAGTTAAAGTAAAACATAAAGTGTAGATAGTTAATGCGTTGCAACCATAGGAGACTTTAATGTATTCTCGGGGGGTGGCATAAGGAGTGTAGCGAAGACCACACATTATTGATGGTTTGACAATGAAAACCGCCCCTTTACTGTCCTTCATAAGAAAAGATAGTAATCGTAATTTTGAAACGAACATTTTTGAAACATCGTTATATTTACGTTTCGTTCTGCCCGATAACAAGGAACCTATTGCAAATTACATAAAGATCGGAAAACGTGTTTGCTCACAACCGAATCACAAATACATACGTAAATACATTCGAAATGCCAATAAATCGAATCGCTTTGGTCGGTCGTTGCAAATTTTTGAGGTAAAATTGTTAAAACAGTTAATTTAAGCATATTTTCATTTTTATGTATACTGCAATTTCAGTTTATACTGTTAATCTCAATCGTGTATTCTTTATCCTAATCTGTTAAAAAGGAGATTAACAAAAATCTAAATCAAAATTTGGTAATGTGTAAGGGGAACATTTAGTTCGATTAAGGCAGTTCGGGCTAACGTCACTATGTCTTTTAGAATATAACTGCACATAAACGAGAACTTGCTGCGTTCATTCACGACTACATTCAAAGGCATGTAAATTCAGACCATAAAAAAGCGGTATCCCACTACATAACTAATTTTTTTTTTTAACACAGGCTATCCTATAAATAAAATTAATTATTATCTTCACAATTTAAAATTAGTTCGTTCGCTTCTAATCCATTTGCAATAGGTACGGTTTTAAAAACGTATTTGCTTTAAAACTGTTCATACCCATTTCTTATCCCGATACACTATACACACGATCGTCCTTGTGTTGGTTCCTGGAAGGGGGAAGCGGTACCGTAATATACTATTGAAGGAGAAATGTGCTGTTTGTGGGTAGGGAGAGATGAGCTCATTACCACCTATATTGAATTTCGAAGTATAATTCTAAAGTGTTTATTTATAACTGAGGTTATAAATTCATTTTGATGTACTGGAAACTTTTTAATTGTTTCAATGTAAAGTAAATTAAATTACAAGTTTCTGTAAAGACGATTTGGATTTTATTTAATATCCAGTTAAAAAAAAAAAATCGGAAAACCGATAACATATCTTTTGCGGGAATTTGGGTTACACTGATTCTATTTTATGTGATATCTGTTTGTGAACATTCATCGATAATCCAGGATCTCAAGTATTTTATAAGCTAAACAATGTGAATAATCTGATCAGAATAATTCTGTTACAAATGTTTCTATTTTAGAACTTTGAGGTATAAATTCATTCAGATAATTTAATTATTAGGTAAGGCTTAAACCGAGCACATGTTGTAATTTGTAGCATGATTTTTCACGTAGTAATATTTTGAGTCGCTGGTCATAAAAATAAATCCGTGTGGTTTCCGCGAATAAAATTCAGAAGACAGACTGCATTTTGTTTATTGTAAAAATGTATAAGAGAATTTAACGCGGTTATCTGTGTAGTATTGTTTCTTAACAAACTATATATTTACCTAGGTATTTAATTTTTGTTGTTGTTTATCATAAACAACAACAAAAATTAAATTCCGTATTCTAAGGAACTACGGAGCGGTTTGTACAGCAAAACCTATTTAACCAAAACATGAAGAAAAATGAACTTATTTGACCAAAGAAATAATCTTAGCTATGTTGTCACTCGAAATATTTATTAGAAGAGCGCTTTCTTTAGAGGGAAAATACATTTTTGATATTTATTCATACAGGATAAAAATTATAAAAAAATAGTTGTCTAAAATTATAAAAAAACTACTGTTTTTATAAATAATTAAAGTTTTATATAAATTCTTAAAAACAACTTAAGTGTTTTTGGACTTTTGATTCTAATCTTATATTGAAATCGCTTAGTATTCTTACATATAATCTTAAACAATGAATACGTGTGATAATTATCATAGTAAATACGTAGAGAATGACTCGGTTATTTGTATTATGTGCGATCAAGTAAAATATTATTTGTGCACTGGTGCGTTTGAGAAAGATTTTCAAGGGAATCTAAGAACAAATGGAAATGTACGGCTGCAAGGATAATCATTTAAGAAAGATAAATCTTTTCAGGAGGTTAAACGACCGGAAAAGACTTATTTCCCTTCGAACAATTAGCAGTATTTTTGGAAAATTTTCAGAAAACGTAAAAAAGGAAATAACTAAAGATATTCTTGAACGGAATAATTTAAATGAATTTTTATTCTCAAGATTTTATGACTTCAGATTTGAACCGGAGAAGCTTACAAAAGGCCAACGAACATCTAGCCGAGAAAAACAAGGTACTTAAGCAGGAGGTACAGAACCGATTGAAAAATCGGTTCTGTACCTCCTTCTGATTTAATTTGAGGCTTTTAATTTGCTGTCGATATGATTGCCTATTAATAAGGAAAATTTATAAACTGTTCCCTCAAGGATACAACCAACGCGCTTGACGTAACGGATTTTCTCAAGAAATTCTCAGATTACTTTACTAAAAGAATAGTTAAAAAACGCTAATATTTGCAAATTTGTGAGGTGGACTGTGCGTGGATGAACGCCTTTCATAATCTAGCCGAAAAAGATGCGAGTGGATCTGGGATGAATTTAAAAAAGTATAAAAGAACTTACGTCAAGACGGTTTTAAGTTGTGTGTAAGTAAGAACGAGGGTGTTAGAAATTAAAAATCTGGATCATCTCATGATGTCTTTGATGAAAATAGTGAATTTCAATGCAGCGATCAGTAAGATAACTTTGTCTCGTATCTCTTTTTAAAATAATAATTGCCGTTATATATGATTGTTTGCAATGTTTTGGGGTGATTAAAAACGATAGGATAGGTAATTCAGTTCAAAGCTATTTGCAATACAGTTCATCAAGTAATAATCACATTAATATTTTTATTTTAACTGTTAAAAGTATATTGTTAAAATTACTTATGAATCGGATAATATGAAGGAAAGTATGAAGTATTGATTTTTGCTGAGAGTTGGACGGTCGTAGAGGATAGGAATATAGTTACGATCGATGAGTACATAATATCTGTTAAGGGTTCAATTTAAACCGCTCAGTTGGTATAGTTGTGTATTTAGCTGACTGTAATGAATCTGACGTGATACGATGTGATTCTGTGAATTACATCTATGTCTTTTTATGACTGCTTAGCCGCCCGCTAAGAGTGATGTTAAATATTTAATTACATCTGTGTAAGTAAATGTTTGTGTATTTTCCACAACTGGAAAATTGTTTGAGGTTATTATTGTTTATATCCTATTGTGATATCCTGAGGTATTAATATCGATTTGTTGAGTAAATCTAATAAAACACAGGAATATTTATTTTTTATTTTTTAGTTGTTTATGTTCTGCCCGTCTGTCTGGTTGAAGCAGAAATCATTTAAATTTGCTGTTCAGTTTTGGGTGAGGGAACACTTCTATGATTCAATCTACCAAATCGATTCAAGTAACTTTTTGTTTTCAGTATTTTCTTTTGAATACCGTATTCTGTTTGAATTATATGTGTATTTTTCTTTGTTTTAAAAATGTATTTCATTGTCGTAAAGATTTGATTATACGGATTATCAAACCGTAGAATAGTATTAACTTAGCATTTATTTTGTTATAAATTTATAATTGGAATATCAGATTAGCGGGACCGAGATCTTACTCAAGATATCAGCTGAGGGAACTATGGGCCGGCGCACAAACTTAGATTTTGCCGGACTATACCAAAGAAAGGATTACTTAGTGTACGTTTACTGACATCTTATTGAAAGTAGACATAAACAGACTAGTCCTCGTAATGAGTGTTTTATCAAGAAATTATTTATAATTTTATTTTTAGTATATAATTGTTTTTCTTTAGGTAGAAATATGATTATACGTTCTTATGTAATTGCTTCAATGTTTAATATAACACCACCAAATATGTAAAGTTGTAGAACGGTTGTAGATAGACGTTTTATGGATGCACGGAGGATCAAAATGTATACTGTATATTATGTAGTAGCTGTTGTGATGTAGTCCGTTTAAATGAATAAGTACCACTTCTTGTTTAAACGATTATTTATTGTCATAAATTGTAGTATATGCGTTAATGACGTTGAAGGCATAATAGTATAACA
>JAAAKQ030003053.1:8010-18849 GCA_010016005.3 Zanna intricata | reverse complement strand
AACGTTTAAAATATTTAGTAACCGTCTGACACGTATACCCATAGGTGCAGTATAACGTGGGTTGTCTTCATACCTTTGAACATTAGAATTGGAAAAAACTGCAGTAAAACCTGGGTGATTCGGTTGCCCTTTCAGACGGGACCAGTAAGAAGTTAGGAGTTGATCACGTCTATCCAACGGTACTACGGCAATTCTCCTTTACGCGGTCCCTGCGTGGAGGAAGGCCCTCACCGTGAAACGGAACATATAGAAGCTGCAATCGATCCAACGGTGAGGCTGTCTGAAGATTGTCAATCGTTACCGGACGGTCTCCTCGCTAGCGGCAAGAGTGCTGGCAGGTGTTTCCCCGATTCGACTGATTGCCGATCAGCGCATCCTCATATGGAACGGCGCATGGAGAGATAAGGATGTGGTGCGTCTGTATGAGGACTGGCAAGCCATTTAGGACGCTGCGTTGGTGGCCGCCTGGATCAGACATCTGATCCCGGTTTTGAGACCCTCGCTGGGGAGGAGCCTTAGGGAGGTGGATTATTACCTCTCCCAGTTTCTCACCGGCCATGGGGCTTTTTATCATTACCTTCATCGGTTCAAACGGCGACCTTGGTCGAACTGTTTATACTGTGGTGAGACGGACACAGCGGAACACACGTTTCTAAGTTGCTCCCGATGGGTGGAAGTGAAGCAGCAGTAGAAAGTGATGGAATCTTCTCCAGAAGAATTTATGAGAACCATGCTCCGGGATTTCGCGGGCTGGGAGAAAGTTCGGCAGTATGGGACTGCGGTGATTCATATAAAAGAAGAGGAGGATAGCGAATGGGACCGGTAGTTAGTCATGAGGGGGGCAGCCCTCAGCTGAGCTGCACTTTGTTTGCCGTGTATGATGATAGGGTGTAGTGATGAGGCACGAGGACACCTTTCCCTCTATGACGGGGTCGTGGGTTACTCGCGCAGTCACGAACATGGAGTGTGGAGTCTGCTTAGTCGCTCAGCCAGGCTTCTTAGTTTGCTGGGTTTGACTAGCTGGAGGCGGTAAGCGTCTCTGGTTCGAAGACCGACACAACCCCATGATGACCCCAAGGGGAGTACGGATATGCATTCCTTCGTAACTCATTGGAAAAAAAAAGTAACATATTTTATGGCCCTACATATTTATCTATTTATTTTTTGTAATTTAGCAGTGTATTACTTATGTAAGAATATATATATATATATATATATATAAACACAAAATAATTCGCGAAGTTTGTTAAAAGATACACCGCTGAAAAAAAAAATGTTTAAACAAACTTTCAACTTATCAGTGTTTCTTTTTTGATGCAGATAATTTTTACGCAGTGTTAAATTTAACTGATTCGAAAAAATTAATTGAATGAAAGACCCAAATTAATTGATCTTCTCAGTATTCTGACTACACCTCTTGGTTACTATCTCTGAACACATATAATGAATAAGTTTTTGTGATTTCAGGAGAAAATAAAAGAATCGTATTGTGAACGCATTGAATTATTAAGAAAAATCGTAGAGCTATTATTTGAAAAACTATGTGTACATTATAAACGATTAGGAAGGAGATCTATAGATTTTAACACTAAGTTACATTGAAATAAATTCTAATTATTCCAATTTAGTAAAGATTTTTATGAAATATAATTTTTCAGTTCTTTTTCATCCTGTTTGACTAAAGTAAAATAAAAAAGTAAATTTATTAGTTAAAATTGAAAAAAAGTTTTTTTTTTGTTGATTGATTTAAAAATTAAAAATAAATTTATTCCTGATTTCAACAAATATTTAAATTGTTTAATCAATTTAAACAAAAAATTTATCTCATATTATTTAAAAATAAATTTTTTTTATTAAGAATTTTTTTCTTAAATCTATTGAGTTTTATAAAAAGTAATAATTGTTAAGTAATAATAAAAGCTGTAGTATATTTGACTGAAATCAAATTATTTTTATATTGGATAATTTTACTTTATTGTTAACGCTTCAAAGATATAATGCCTTACACTTTTAATTTTATTATATAGGGAAGTTTGAATAGCCATTTCTGTGTATTTTTAACTCATTCATACAAAAATAAAACGCAAATTTTTAAGTACATAATGTGTTCCTGAATTGTATCCGTGTTACTTCGCTGAAAAATCTGTGTATACTTACTACATAAATAGGTATTATATATTTTTTTTATTAATATTTCCCTTTCTCCCCTGGGTCGGACCTACAATTAAGTACTGCGTAACCCAGGGCAGTGTCTGCCTCAAATTGAGCTATCCCGCAAAGCGGCTGTATGTCCGATACAGCAGCTCGGCCCCACCTGGACTGGATTTTCCTCGACTTACGCCTCTAACCGCCGGACATGGAGAGGTTGGATCCGGCTATGCCGTCCCCAACATCCACCCCCCAGCGGCTGGGTCTGAGTTTTTTGCTTCCCACGTCCACGTACAAGTACGAGAGCCCCCATCGGTTCGGATCTTTTCCCCAGATTTTTTTTTTTAAATAGGTATGTATTACGAAATATGGTGATTATCTGACATCTATTCAAAGTAATAAACAATAAGAATGAAATAGATTTATATTTATTGGATAAATTGAGTACTACAGTTAATAGTGATGTACTTACAATTCAAATAGTTTATATTTCTACTGCTTAAATTAAGTGAAAGATGTGCCAGTTGAAGTATAATTATGGGATGCCAAAAATTTAATCAAAGGGAATTTACAAATATTTGTAAATGGTATTAAATTGCAGTACATGTAAGTATGTAAGTAGCTTAAATGTGTGAATATATACACGTATATAAGTAAGATTATAAATAAATACAATATGTCCTTTTATTTCAAACATACCTATTGCCACGATCTTTTTTTTTTCACCAGTGGTGATCCTTATTAACATTTTTTTTTAAATTTTCTGTTAGTGAGTTTATTATATAAATATACACTGCTGTATGTGTTTAGATCACAAATAAATTTCATATATATGCGCTTTCAATATATAAACAAAACCTTACAAAAAAATAAGATGGATAAAAATATTAACAAAAAAAAAAAAAACACTAGCTTCAGAAAATTTTGTTCTCCGCAAGTATTTTTTAATAACATCGACGAACTATTTTGAAACGTGTCTACAAGCACGCATCAAAGAAAAATATGAAAGACTAAATAAAAATTTTCCGAAAGTAATTTCTGAGAAAAAGTTATTAAGTGTAGTCGATTGAATTGCTGAGTGATCTATCATGTATTCATTTTTCTACTGTAAAGTGAAAATTTCAACTGATATTTTAGAGTACGTATAGATTTTATTTTTCGTTAAGTTTTTCTCTAGAGCTTTTCTGTAATATCATTAAATCGCAAGAATATTTTATTAATTTACATTTTTATTGATACTAGATATATTAGCATATGCAGTAGACTTCCTTCTATTATTAAATAAAATAAGAACATTTAGTTTAAGTAATTTTATTGAATGATTTAGTAACAGAATGTAAATACTTAAAATTAATAAAAGTAGCTCTTAATTTTTATATATTTTATTATGGAAAATAAACTGTTGAACAATGAAATTCTCTATTCGTTCATTGTTTTAGCGAAGTATATTTCTTATTTTTATAGTTATCATACGAGTAGTAACTTTTATTTGCACAGAATTTATATTTTATTCTTCTTCTTTATGATTTAGAAGAATTTTATTCTTACTAATCGTGCAATATTTTTCCCTTGTTCGTAATAGTTATATCTGTTTCTACAAGTACCAGGTATATAGCTTTATTTAGGCAATATATTTATATATATATTTATATATGTATGCATATAAAACACCATGTGTATAATTCAGTGGAAAATATGGTAGCGTCGAAGAGTTAAGAGATGGTTCAGATTTTTATTGTCTCCGTTTAGATCATAAATTATATTATACGAGGTCGGAAAAAAATGAAAGTAAACGAGAGTGCAAAGTATTAATAATAATATACATAAAAACAAGATCGTTTTGAACATAGACCCTAAAAGAGAGGATATTCCCTTGAGGTGGGAGAGGGGGGATCGAGCGTACATTCTACTGCCGCTACGAAAAAGTGGGAAATAAATTCCACTATTGGAAATAAACCAAAGCTATCTACGGGTTACGTTGCTGTAAATCTTTTTTACCAAGCCCCAGGACGGTTTTATGGTTTCAAATTTCTTTATAGGGCATTTTTAATAACTCTGTTTTCTCTTCCATTTAGAAGGTAGGGGAGGAATAGATTCATGGAAGGGTTAACAATTGATAGCACCGTAATTCTACCAGCAGAAAAGTGTTAGAGGATCTTTCACCGAACGGTACAGAATGGTGTAAATATATCTTGTATAAATGCTGTGTGTCAAAGCGACTTCAAATTTACCTAAAAATCGAAAGAAAAGAAAAACTACAGAAGCTTTCATCCCTTTTTAACATATCCATTCTTCTATCTTTCCTCTTTAAAAGCTTTACTCTGTCCGATGGTTTATAAATTTATAACCTTTCAGCCTCTACCCTTGCAAAATCCAATCATCACATTTATTCATCCATCGTTTAGGTCATAATAATAAATATCATTTTTTATCCCTTAATCAATTTAAAAAAAAAAATATAAATAAACTTTTCCGAAAATATAAAATATACATTTTAAACAACACAATGACCAATTTCGATATAATGTGAAGTTTTATCATTTTTAAATTTAGATCACAATTTTTGTTCAAGGATTTATAAAGCTTTAAATGTTAGCTCCAAAAATATAAACTACTGATAAGATTTAATGAAATCATCTCTATAAATTGCTGTTTCTAACTTTTCCCGACAGTTTACCTTATTTCCACAAAATAATTCAAATAATTGTGTTTTTTTTTTTAACCACCATGCAGCTACTGGATCTACCGTTAGGCATGTAATCAGCCGCTGCGCAGTGTCATGGCACCAGATTAACCTACCACTCCCCAAACTTGGGTCCAATAACTGGACCCCCCATGGTCTATCCAGTCTCATCGAGACATCCCGACCCTATACTTGTGGAGTGCCTATACTTGTGGAGTGCAGTGCCCCTTCACTGGAGATCTAACCTTCCTAACCCTACTTCTATCCCTACCGAGGGCTAGGTGTACATTTCGCACACCCGGTCCTGCCCCCATCAGGACCGGGTACGTCATCAGATGTACCCCGATCTAGAACGCCCTTGCATGTGTCACAGACCAGGACATCCTCAGCAATTGGGCTGCCTCCCTGGTCCTATACGTCGCCACGTTCACTCCTGGCGAGCACCTTGTTTTTTCACGCCTCCCATTTTATATATATATATTTTTTTACCTGTCCGTCTGCTGTTGTCCTATTCTTTTTTTTCTTAACTTCCTTTGCCAGGCAAAACCTGGCACTTTCTTGCACAGTACTTTCGACAGTACTAATCCATAGTTTCAACTGTCATATCAACGACTCCAGATTAAAGAAGAAATCCTAACATACGTTTACATTATCCTCACTTCTGCATCAGTTGAAGTTGTCACTCTTGACCGCATGTTCACTGCACTCCAATCCTCACAAACTGGTCAAGATTGTACCAGTTAAACATACATACACATTTACAGTTATAAATGATTGTATTTAATTTATCAAATCTTTCAGTATTGTTAAAAGTATTTCAATACAGCAGTTTTCGCAATGTTTTAACTGGGTGAATTTTAATTTATTCTCATAAAATGTGTGTGTGTGTGTTTTACACATACACACACACACACACTTATTTATTACATTAAAAATTCAAATAAAATTACATTTTATGAGAATAAATTGAATTATGAAGTAAGTATGCAAGTATGAACAAAATTGAACAAGTGTGAGAATAAGACACACACACACACACACACACACACACACACACGCGCGTTGTGTATGCCTTTGTTCAAAACAAATTGAGTTTAGAAGAAATAGTTTAGAAAACCGTATTCGTAATATTTTCTACAGAGTTAAGCAAGACTGTTAAAAAATTAAATATTTTGATTTTTATCAATTATGCCAGTATATTTTTCGTAGAAAGTACTGTTTCAGTGAATGATATTGAGATATAAAAATGATAAAGAAGTCTATAAAAATATTTACTGGTACTATTATTATTATCCTTTTTTTTTCTTTTTTTTGTGAAAAATACATTCCTTGTCTGTTCCTATTAAAAAGTTTATTCGTTTACTTTAGAGAAAAAGTCATCTAAATGCCAGCCTCAGGCAACTATTTTAAACGTTTCTTTTAAAAAAATTTCTTTTGTTTACAATTATATATATATATTTTTTTTCAAAATGATATTTCGGGGAAACCATTACATATTTTGTTTATATATAAAATATGCGATTTATTATTAATTTTTTTTTTTTGTTTTGTTTTGTTTATGACGTTGAAATACAAAATTTATAATTTAATTTAATAAATAAAATCAAGTAAAACGCGGGTTATGAATTTGAATTGAAATTGTAGTTAAATTAATAACTTTTATCCTTAACTTAAAATTACAAAAAAAAAAAGTTTTCTCATTATAAAAAAAAAAAAACGAATGTTAAAAATTTACTGCCAATTCCATAAAGAAAATAATAATTACAACTTGGGAATCGTAATACTACTGCAAAAAATAATAATAAAAATAACGAAAAAATGTATGAAATGTTATTCTATTTCAATTATTTCTTTTACAAAAATATTTTTTTATATAGAAAAAAAATGATTTTTCTTCATTTTTTTGTGACATTGACTTTGAAATACATCTTTATAAAAATTGTAAAATAACAATTATTTTAATAATTGCTGAATTTCAATTTTAACCAAAACAGGAATGCTTATTTTAAAAGAAATTTATAAATAGACATTAAATGAAACTGTTACTCCTATACGTTTTCATTCCATCGTAAAAATGTTATTAGTAATGGAATAAAATATAAAATTTTGCTTTTATGTCAACCCCATATAATATTAAAAAAAAAAAATCCAATTAATACAAAAGTATTTACCATTCTCTTTCCAGGAAACAACATCCGTTCCATAAATATAACAGGTGATAACTTTTTCAATATATAAAAATAAGAACTTTGTTTATATATTAAAAAAAAATTTAATCACGTTTAAGGTGATACGTCATAAAAATTTAAGTGATAATACTATATTTCAGATTTTTATTAAGGCATAAAACAGTATTAGAAAGAAGGTATTAAAAGAAATTCCTAAAATTATATCAGTTATTTCATCCTATTAATCGTCAAAATTTAAAAAGCGTAAATATAGAGATGAAAAGAGATTTAACTGAAGTGAGTAGGGTGACGGCAGTTCGGAAATTTCTTTGCCTAGAAATCATAAATTTTTTATTAATATTTCAACTTTAATTCAAAATAAAAAAAGAATTGGATCAACTTGCAATACAATACATTTAAATCATCCAGTTTTACTTCCCTTTGTATAGTTCGATTTGTCAAAATCTGGAAAATAAACGATTGTTTTCTCTTTGACCTGATCATTTGATATGAATCATCATGTAACAACAAGCCATTTTGCAAATTTGGAAGAAGAAGTAATTCACTGAGAACCAAATCCGGCGAATATGACACATTTAAAAACATTTCAGAACTTATGAGATAGAGTTGGGGAGTTTTCAACAACCCGAAGATGTATCTAAAGTTACATTAAGTGGCGAAAACTGCTTTCATTTCGACTAAATGTGGACGTTTTGCCTAAATAGCAATCATTAATCGACGCAGCAGAGAAGCGTTATAGTCCCTTATGATAGTTCTGCATTTTGCCAGATAATCTATGAGCACCACACCACAGAATCCCCAAAAAACTGTTCCATGACCTTTTTCTGCACATGGAATCAAGCATTTTCGCTTTCTTTAAAGAATATTCACCAGATACCAACCACTGTTAGGACAACTGTTTGATTTCTGGGGTGTAATGGTGAATCCATACTTTATTTGTTGTTATAAAACGTAAAACATTCAGCGGTATTGCTTTTAAATAAGTATAAACTTCTTCGAGAAGTGTTCAATCGATTGCCGACGTTTTTCTCGATTGTTGACAAACGCGGCACATCTTGGGAAAGCATTTTAATATCCAAAACACAGTGTAAAATTAGTGAACAAATCCATCGAGATGTTTGCCATGACAGCAACCTGTGTTTTCAACTGAAGTCACTCGTGCTTTCAGTTGGGGGTTTGTTAAATATGACATTGTAGATCTTTGTGATGATTTCGTCGATGAGTGATTTTTGGGCGTTCCGAGAATTCATCATCTCGAATGAATGTATGACCTCGTTTAAATTCACAGCCCACTTTTTGCCGTCAAAAACGTTGGGAAGGAATTCTTTAAAGTAGAAAATAACTTTTTTTGTCCATTGAAGTTAAAACTTTTAAAACAAAATACTTTATAACAGCTGAAACTTAAATTTTATCCATTAGAAAAAAATGTCAAAATTAGTTTATTTACATGATCGCTACAACGAATAAACTTAACGATAGCATCTTAAACTTCACCATGTCATCTAATGGATCATTTTTGAGAAAAATCATTGTCATTTGATCATACTTGCGTATTTCTATGTCAGACCGAGAAATTTTCGAACGGTTCTAGTACAGTGGAGGGGATAGTGTACCGCTTGAGGCCCTCATAGATAGAAAAAAGCCAGTGGCCAGTTCAATAATCCATGCCCATTCTGTGCGTCAGCTGAGCTTTTTAAACTTTGGCTACGTATTACTTAGCTTCGGTCAAATCGCAAAGATAAGTAAATCTCATACTTGCATATTATTTATACCAGGCCAAGATTTTTTTAATGAATCAACATCAGATATTTCATATATTTGTATGTCATTTGCATAAAAAATATTGTTCGTTTGGTTTTTATATCTCTTTCAGCAATAGACATTGCTTCAGGAATTAACATCTTCTTCAAAATAGAAATTCGTTTTTTATAGTTTCAGCTAATCTTAGAAATTTCAGGGATGCAAAGAAAAATTAAACAAATTTTATCTTTACTTATTTTATATTTACGTTTATGCATATTTATATATATATATTTTTTTTTCTACATTTACGTTTATTATACACGTCAATATTATTTTATTACTCATGTTACTCATATCATATTTACATGTAATCATCACTTGCTTGTTTCTAAACATAAACTCATAACTGCAGGTAAGTTAAACTTGTTTAAATTCGAAAAAACAAAATCAATGTTAAATAAAGCAACTTACTCCAACCTTTAACAGAAGAAATAAAAACCGTAAAATAATATACATACTTTATATAAATAAAAGAAGAAACTTTTTCTCTCTTTATAAATAACTGTATATTTACTGCTGAACACAAAAATAAAAAATTCTGAGACACAGAATTTAAATGATATCTTGCATAATGTAATGAATCAATAACCATACTAGTTTTGTAAAAATAAGTATAATTTTAAATTATTATAATTAGATTAGTTTAGTTGGTTGGTTGTTATTATCTATATCATAAATTATTGGTCGGTAAATTATGTTTAGTGAGGCGAAAACAGTCGATAGTCAAAAAACAGTAGATAAATAGAATATTTGTTGGTTCTTTACAGCTCTTTTTCTATTGCTGCGATTTTTCGCCGATGGTTATTCTGTAACCTACTAACAAACGCATCGTATTTAACTGGAAAGATTGAAGGTAAGCCTATAAGCATTTGTCTGATATGAAATCAAAGAAATTGCTTTGTGTGCTGAATGAACGTTATTTTTTAATCTTATAATTTACCTTTATACTTTATTCATTAAATCGAATCTAAATTAAAAGTGATAATTCAAATAGTATTATTATCGAATAAGTAAACAGTAATGATTAATTCTAAACAAAATAATGTAATAAATGATTATAATGAAATATTTTATAAGAATATATTCCACATTTTTATAAATTTACGTAAAATAACTGAGACAAAAGTGAGCTCCAAGAAAGAAATATGTAGAAATGTTTTACTTGAAAAAATGCAAACGCTAAATTTAACACATTATGGTTTTTTAAAAGTTCTGACTTTAGGAGTAAAATACAATCAATGAAAATAAACAGATGTCGCATAGGCGTAGCCAGGATTTTCTCAAGGGAGAAGGAAAAGTAAGATAATGTTTTTTGTTAAAAAATTATTTATTTGATACTTGAAACCCTAAAAGTAATTAGTTGCAATGATATTCGAATCTATCTAAATCGTGGCACTAATTACGAAAGTTCTGGCTAAATCTTGACAAAATTAAAAAAAGAAATTATTTTTAGCTTCTAGAACCCTCTCTTTATACATACTCATCATACAAAGACTAACAAGCCGATTTTATGTTATTGTTAACTGTAACCAAATTATTATACTGCGTTTTTCCCTGCGGGAAGGTGCTGAAGGATTTTTTGATAGTTTACCTTGTACAGGGCTGTGTACTTTGGTAAACAACCGTTTTATGGAAGGAACGAACGATTGGGTTTCTTTCACTAATACAGCTAGTACTATCTCCTTCAATTTGGTAAATTGGAACACTTTTTCCTTCTTATTTGTTGTATCAAAGTTCCATCAAATCTTCACCGAGCAAATCATCTAAATTATAGTAACTACAAAACTACAAAAAATTATATTTTTTGAAAAATTCTCATACGTCATATCAAGCATTACGTGAAGGTGCAACGGGTGTAAGCAATGAAATACGGGCAAGTTCTTCTCAGAAAAACGCTGTTCTAGAGACGTTATTAATGAATCTATTACGGAATAATTAGTGATCTCCAAAACTCGCTAGGAGTCGTTTTTTTAATTTTTTTTTAGTTTTGATCGGTAATGAAGGAATGCCATTTAC
>JAAAKQ030003042.1:0-18850 GCA_010016005.3 Zanna intricata | reverse complement strand
GAACAATGAAATTAATGTTAAGATCAGATCATTATAAGCACTGTACATGCAACACGCAAGTAACAAAAAGTGGAGCAAGCTGCACTTTAATGACAGTGACATGATTGTTACACATCATTTGCAAATTTTGCATTCATGTTGTTGAGCGCTAACCAATTTAAAAACCTTTGTGTAACTTCCAAACATGATATTACTATCATGTTTCTGTCACCTCAGTTTGGTGAGCTATCTGCTTAAGGAATTTTGTTAATTAAAAGTCATTATGGAGAATTTGAACAGAAAATTTCCTGGAAACCATTAATCCTCAATATAAAAAAATTATTGCTGCTGTTACTGCTCATGACAGTGTTCCAGACTCACCTCTCTTGTACCCATCATGAATTCAAAAAAACAATACTTGACTTTGGTCACTTTTTATGGAAATATTATTAATTCTGGCTGTTTTTAATGTATATTAATATGTAAGGGAATTATGAATTCATTAATAAAAAAAAAAAATGTAACTTTACTTCAAATGAAGTATAGATTAGGAACTTAACCTTGATCCCACCTAAATTATACTTTACTTAATGTGCCAGTTAAGGTATGAATAAATTAAGATAACAAATTTTTGTCAAATTATTACTAAGCTACACTGTTTGGAGCTGTATATTTATTTCAGAATAAATAAACTACAAAACCTTTTTTTAATGAAATTCCTTAGGCCAATTTTTTTTTTTTTTTTTTTTTTTTTTTTTTTTTTTTTTTTTTACTACTATTATTTATATGTTTATTTAACACTAAAGTTTGAAATTTTTGTGTGGGAATAGTGTGGACATTTCATAACATATAAAAAATATCAAGCTTGGCCAAAAATTAAATTTAAGTTTTTAAGATGAAAGTATGAGGTGCTACTGTTCTTTCATAAATGTAAGCAAGATTAAAATCCAATTTTAATTTTAATGTTATAAAGAATATACAAAAAAAAAAAAAAATTATCAACTTAAGGAATGTAAAATTTGATGTGAATAATTTACTAAATAACTGCCTCTTATAAATAAAATACCTTAACGATAACAGCATATGCTTTATCACCAACACATTTATCAACTGGTTCCTCATCTTCAAAACCTTTCCAGATTCTGATATCTCCTTCACTACCACAGGTAACAATAAACCTGAAACAATTTATGTATGTTGAGTGCTACCAAACCTGATATGAGACAAAATATTAATGAAAATATCATAGTCTTGCCAAGAATAACAAGAATACCGAGCCAAACATATTATTACACATTAGCACATCCACTTCTCTGAAATTCACAAAATTCAGCCCTACAACTAACAATGTCATTTTGTTCCCCTCAATGATTGCTACACAGAGAACACTATTACTACCAGAAAAAGCAGTTCTGATCAGTGTCAACTGTAACTCAGGTGCTTTATTTGCATCATAGCTACAGGGAAGTCTACGACAGAGATAGTAAAGCAACAATTAATTACATACCACAATCTGTGAAAAATATAACATTATCCACTTTCAACATTCAGTAAGAAAAAATTTTAATTAGCATACAAGCCAAGTTAAATAAAATTTTCAAATTAAAACTCATTACTTCATACACTTCCAAAAGTTAAGCTTTAAGTTATCTATAATAACAATACAATAGAATAAAAATAAATATTAAAACAATTTAGATTTTAATACTTTTATTTCCTAATATAGAAAAAAATTATTTAAAAATCCATAAAAATAATTAAAAAATTAATATCAAAACACTATGAATATCATAACTGAGTAATCTGATTTCTGAAGACTTCAAATATTTTATAAAAAATCTAATACAAAAGATACCACCTTTTCTATCAAAAAAATCCTTTTTTTTTTTTTTGACAGAATATTACAAATATTTTTCCTAGCAAAGAAGGTAAAAAATAAAACACTATATAAAACTTCAATCTTTGATATAGAACAGGTTTTTATTAAAAAAAAGGTGCATCCCTTTGACTGAGGATGTAAAAATTAAACATGCGAAAATTTTACATAATTCAATTTGTCACAAGGTAAAATTAAAGGTTTTGAAAGGTAGCTACATATTTTTATTGAAATAACCTTGTTATGCTATTTCATTAATTTGTGCTGTATTCAAGTGGCACTTTTCAAAGACAAATATGTCTTGATGTGTTTATTAACACCTTTTTCATGAAATTTAATCAAACATATGAAAAGCAACATATTTCAATTGAAATTTTCCTAGTCTTCAGATCTACATAGTCAACATCATGTCTGGTACACAAATTTTGTGGGTATGAAAACATTCAGAATCAAAATGGACCAAGAAGATTATTACTTTTAACCACAAAATTTGTTGGGTATTTAAAAAATGTTTAACTCATCCAAAAAATCTACAAGAAACCTAACAAAATACTCTTCTTTCTTAATCAATATACTACTGCTTTCATCTGTAAGAAAAAAATTAAACTTGAATGCTCATTGAAATAATTTTCCAATATCTAAATAACTTGAAGGAGCAAGATTATGGACAATATATAATAACATCAGTGGATTCAATTTTTTAATGAAAATATAATTGAGGGGTGATTTTGTTCAACAAGGCTTGGCTTCATCTTTATGGATCTAAGTAAACAGCCAAATAGCAGAGTATGAATTGGAAAATGTCCCCTGCTATTCATGAATAATCATTAAACACACATATGATCAGTGTCTGACATGCAATCTGTCAGTACTGTTTAATAGAGTATTTATCTATTCTTTTTAACTGAACACTGTGAATTTTATCATGTCACATTGGAAATGAAACTGGAAACAAGGATTTTATTTATTTTTTTGTTATGAGAAATGTTTTGGTCATGCTTGATCTCAAAATCCTTGTGACAACAATTTTCAGACTGCACACTGCTACATTTCAATTGTTTGGGTATACTTAATAAGTGTAGCTTTTCAGAACAAGCCTCATACAACTGACAAATTGAAAAGAAACAGTAAAAGAGAAATTTCATTAAACAAACATTGAAAACTGGCATGCATCAGAAAATTATTTTCATATCTACGGCAAAAATTAAGATATGTGTAATTTCAATATTTTTGTGATTAAAATCTTACATTGTGAAGAATAATTCAAATTAGACAGCAAATCTTAAGTTTTTCAGATCAAGACAGCTTACAAAGAATAAATTTATATTGATTAAATGTCAACAATGAAATAATACACTGCAACTAATGAAAAGATAATAACGTTATGAAACTCTAGAACAAAATGTTAAGGTCCTTCTGTAAAACCTAAACTATTTCCAAACCTATTAAAACAATGTAGTAAAATAAAATCATTTGCATAACCTGGTGAGATATCTGCAACAAATTACTGAAAAATTCTGTGCATATTGAATTTGTTAAAAAATAACAAAAGTTTGTAAAAATCATGTTTTTTAAAAATGTAATCACACCTTTAATAAGAAACCTTTAATAGAAACAAAAAATTAAATGTCATTTAAACTAAATTTAATTTATTAAATTAAAACATTTTAATTTATAGTGAACCTCAACAGCTGTTGCCATTTCTTCAGTTCTGTCGATCTTTTACTTCCTCCATGGTAAAGTTATTTTTATCTTTCACAACATACAATCTTTCACATTTCAAAAGCCATCTTCACATCATTGCTTCAACAATTAACAATCCACTCACTAATGTAAACATTAATCAATCACTGCACACTCTTCTGTCAAACTAGTCCTTCCATATCTTTATTCCTGCTGAATTTTCTCTTCTGTCAAACTAGTCCTTCCATATCTTTATTCCTGCTGAATTTTCCTCATATAAATTCATGGCTGCATATACCAAGTCCAAATTACTTCAACCCTTACCATCAACTTCTTCCACAAATTACTTATGTGAATTTTTTCATATGCCATTTCTTAGTCTATTAAAGTAATAATCTGCTGCCCTACTTTTATCTTTTATTCTAGCAACAAGAGTAAAAACATTGGGTGAAGTGAATAAAAGGTAAGTAGTAGCTAATACTAAACTATTTTTAAGTAACTACAAAGTTTTGTGTACGAAAAAGTAGTCTCAACTAAGCTTAGTATAAAGTTGATTTTTCCAGATTTCAAAGTGAATAAAAACAAGTACTTGATTTTACTTTACGTTAAAAGTAGATTTTTTTTTACAGTATCACAAAAGGCATGCTTGTTCTTTAATTAGTACCAGGCATGGCAATGTTTTTTAATATACATTAAAAGAAAAATGTTCAGCAAATGAAGGAAAATAGATAGGAGTAACTGCGTTTTGAAAATGAGAACATCAATTTTTTAACAATTGAATTACGCAAAAAAAAAAGTTAAACATGTCATACTGATCTTTCATACAGATTGTTGACAAACTTCCTGGAACTTAACCAATTACCGAATTTTCATTCGCTTTAATGTCAATTTTCTTCTTTATGGCATATTTTATATTATTCAATATTTTTAACTGCATGTTTGTTACCGGTTTATCATATTCATTCAAGTACAAATCCATGATTATCTCCCAGGCTTGTTGCTTCGATTATGTTACTCCTGGGAATTAACACTTCAAGTATTATTTTATTTTCTGTTGATATGATAATTTTATTAACAAATCCCTATCTGCCTTTTGTCAACTAATTCTTCATCTAATGATGATTTTCAAATAATAGAAAAATACCAACTCATAACAATTCTTTACCAAAAGATGAACAGTGCAAATGATATGAAATTAAGATAATTTCATGTCAAGTAGCAACCAGACAAGAGCATCAAAATGTGTTAAGTGTGATCATATATGTGTGGTTCACTGAAAATGTAGGAAACAACTACATATAAAACAAACTTACTAATTACTAAGTATAGTTGTTACTTAAGTTTTTCCAGGTTATACTAAATTTTGCTAGTCACTAATAAGTAGTTTTAGCACCTTTTTATTAAACTTATTTTGACCAATGCTAAAACAGCCTAGTAGCAACCAACACTAGTCAATAATTTTTTATTCACTCTACTGATTGTCTATTATGATGATGTTCTAAAACCCACCTCTGCTCCTCTTCTTTAATACCAGTAGTTTCTCTCTCAAATAGTTTTAAAATTTTTGAGTACACTCTGCCCATAAATGGAATAACCACCAAACCTATATAATTTTTTAAGGTTTTCTAATACTCGTTTTTTATGTACTGATGTTTTATAACAAGACTTTCATGATTCTGAAGGGGATATTCACTCTATTCAGACATCTATCAAACAACAGCATCATTTCCCAAATACCTTTTAAAAGCCATGTTTAATAAATTCTGGAAATACTTAACCCTATCCTGGAGGCTTACTCAGCTTACTAGTTTATATGGAATACTCCAAATCCCTCATATCAACTTCATAAAGACCTTCCCAAAAACTGACCTCTCTCTTTCTCTCTCTCTCCAGAAATTGTATTCTTTTTCCCTGAAGTAAATCCTCATTCCTGAAATCCTACACTCTGAATATTCATCAAATAATTGGACCAATTATATCACTAAATGTATGTAGATGTATTTAAGCTGTTTATACTTTCCAACATCATTTGGAAAGTACAAACAGCTTAAATACATCTACATACATTTAGAAAATCTTAATTTTTATAGACTCCTGACTTGGCTCCTTCGCTTCTGTCCATAGTACAACACAAATATGTAAATGTCACCCACTTTTCAGAACTTTTTTTTTGCGCACACCGATGGCTTGTTATTAATGTCCGGAAACATTGCTTCTATAAACAAACTAATTCTATAACAACAAACACTAAATATCAAAGATATGTAAGAAAATTACAGTAATATAAAAAATAAAATTAACAAAAAAAATGCAAAAAATATTAAAAATTAAAAAAACAATATAAAATATATTAAATAATTATTAAATTTTTGAATATAGATGCATGGCCTTTAGAAACAAGATATTCGATTACATATTGTTTCCTAGGATATCTCAGACATAAGCTCCTAATTTAAATTTCTGATGCAACGCCACTTAACACACAGCCCACATGGATGTGGTGTATTGTTAGTTGGCAGTTGCACAGAAAACAAATGGGTATATTGGTCTGATTCATTAGGTGTCCATGAGTAATTTTAGTGTTAAGTATAGTAAGTTGAGTTATATTCAGCAGCAATTAATAACATCCACTTGATGATTGTTCCGTCATGCAAAGCTCCACGGTGACACAGTGTACTTAACTGAACAAAGGTTACAGCTGATGGTAGCATTCCATTCAGTTTGCCATTATCACAAACCCACCCTCTTCAGAAAACAGACAAGATCGTTTGAAACAATATGATTAGTGAAAGGAGACTGCAAACAACAATCTTTTGCTGCATGATTAGCGCACTCATTGCCTTATATGAGTGCACTCAATTCCAATATGACTAGGGAACCAACAAAAGTTCACAGTTGTGTTACACTGAGACGTTTCAGAACCAGAATCTTTCTTCTTAGTCTCAGTTTAACCACTCAAATTTTGTCATCTCATTTAAAACTTCTTGTTGTCATTCTATATTCTCTGCACTTTTAATAGGTCAAAATTCGTAACTGTTGTCATATATGTTAAAACCACACATACCATACATGCATTAAAACCATCAGACTTGTAACTGGGTAATTTAGCAATTCTGATTTTACCATGAGTGGGCTGGCCTACTACACAACCACAAAAGACTGAAATCATAAGTTTCATCTGCTCCTTTGTTTTGAAACTTTGCAACAGTATATTGAGGCTTCAGGACCTTTGTTAAAGTGGCAGGCCAGGCTAAGCACTATCACGGATACCTTTTGACTTTATACATTTTGTAGGTGGACAGTATCTCTCTCACTAAACCTTAACACAACTAGGAGAACCTGCCACCATCCATCCGTAACTGCTTATTTTGGTAAAATCATTATTCATGGCTAATCTTCCTATCTAATAGCCATTCTTTTATCTGTGATCTTAGAATGTGTCCTGTGGCCCACAGCTAGGCATCCCAATCTTAAGATAGCCCTAATGTATATTAATACATTTTAAAATGGTTCATCTTTACACACAAAATTTCTGAAATTTTGTATGTAAACTTTTGTTTGTAATTTTGTAGATGACCATAGATGTTTTAGGTATTTGAATAATCATTTTTCCACTGTACATCTGTTAAACTGACAAAGTAGGTAAATACGACATGATCATGGCACACTGTAAACATGAGATACTGAAAAATTAACATTTTTAAGTATAATGCATCATTATATAAAGGGATGTATTGAAAAAAAATTATGCTACATACAAACAAATACACGTAAATGACAAACATTCTTTGATTAATATTTAAATTCTTCACAAAAATTCAGTAATACTGATTTAACACACATACTTGCCATCATCTGAGAAACAAACATTAGTGTGCCCTTCTGAATGAGCATATCTCAGTGGCTTCAGAATGAAAGGCATGGCAATATATAGCGGCTGAAACAAAAACGTAAAAATTTTATTACATTCTTAGTTTACTAAAGTACAGCAAAGAGGTATTTGTGCATTAGATTTCAGTTATTATAATTTCTTTTAAATTCAATTTCCTAAATGTTTTTCTGAACGTTCAGACAGCAGATTAGCTTTCTTTGAAAAGACAAATGTAGTTATTTTGAATATCAAAAAAGTATAATAAAATAAGTGCCTTAATTTGAAACAAATACAAACGTGAAATTAATGCAATCTATACTTTCAAAAATTCAAATTTTATGAGTTATTACATAATTCTCAAAATTATAATCAAGCCATACGGAAATAAACTGAACATTATAACTTTTATAATTAAATACTGTTGGCTAATAAAATAATGTTAACTTTCATTATGATTAATTTTTTGTATACTTAAATCTGAAAATTAAATTTATCGATTGCTTTTTTGTGTGTTGGCAGTAGTATTTAAATATTTATGCAATGAACTACTCTGATCGTTGTGATCAGTATCTTCATAGGAGCACTAGAATAATCGGTCTTAGAACAATTGGCTTTACAAATTTCATACAGGGTTGGATATCAAGATGAAATAATTTAATTGAAAAAATTATTGTACTTGTTCTAAAACATACGACAGGCTAGACCAAAAGCTAGATTTATAATAGGTATTATTGTTTACTATAACTGAATAAAAGAAATATTACAAAACAATGGCTTAAAGCATAACAAAGTTCCCACTAACTGAAATCACTGTATTCCTTAAACTCCAGGGTTGATTTGAAACTTGATTAAGAGTTTTACATTTTGTGATGAATAAACCACATATTACCACAATATTTTTTTCTACTTCCTTCTTCAATCTACTGTAAATATTGTTTTCTCCTCTACATTGAACACCCTCAAAATTGTAGTAAGTTATCACCACAAAATCCAATAATTTTTTTTTGTAAGATTATAGTCTTCATAATTGACATTAAATGGTTTGTCAGTGTTACTGCAGTTTTTGTGGGAATGTATGCTTCTGATTGAAAGTTTAATTTTTATGCCACAATCTGGAACAAAATACTGCACAGCAATTGGCTCAATTTTAATTTCTTTCCTGTTGAAAGAATCTAATGATAAGTCACCAAAATTTGTTTTATTTAAATCTTCACAAAGCTGCTGAAACAACAGTGGCTCAATGACAGCTTCACACTTCGTTCTGGCTGGGCTAATATTTCAAAGAGCTTCAAAATCAATATAGATGAAGAATCGGCTGACTTAAAGCTGAGATTGTGAATAGCAGCATGAATACAAAAGTTGGTCTACCCTTTGTCAGTGAAATCAGTACCTTTAAAATATGACAATATATTTGAGGAAGCTCCTGCCGTTACTACTAGGCTTCCTTTATTTTTTGCACTTTTCAAGTGATTTTTAATGTTCAAACACCCATCATGAGTTGCTGTAAATTCTGAAAAGCACAGTTCCCATTTCACTTTGTCAATAAGATCACAAACATTTTTCAAAAATGGATAATCATTTTTTTAATTTATCAGTAAACACATTTCTTTCAGCATTTGGGAGATTAATGTACAGTACAAAATAATTGCAAATGCTGACTTGTAATATTAAGATAGAACATGTGCAAAAATGACGTGGCCGGTTTAAGTTCTAGTGTTGCAAACTCTAATTGAAACAAAATATTAAAAAAAAAAAAAAAAATGTGTCTCGTAGACTACATAGTATAAAAAATTCTTTAAAAAGATATCTGAATGAAAAAATAAAACATCTAAATTCATTAGGCCACATATTATAAATCTTTAAGGAACACAAATAGACAACATTATAAATACTTCTATCTAGATATAGTAGATCTAAATACAAAGTACTTAGCTTGGCAATAGTGAGAGTAACACGGAGTAGCATCTGGAGTGGATGCCAATTGTCATTTTATCAGACACTGCATTAATTTTACTTCTGTTATTTTCGGCACTTTAAAATTTTATCAAATAACCAGAACAAAATGACAAACTGGTCGGAACCACAACTTCCAACCCAGGCAGTTGGTCAAAACAGGGATCTGGTAAGCCTAAAATAAGCCCCTAAAGAGAAGGGTTTTTGATTTCCTAACAGTTAATTACTTAGTTAATTATTGTAATGATTAACATACTTATTTAAGAAATTGATTGTAATATTGATTTAGTAAATTTTTACATTTTTTTTCATAACAATATTAAGTCAGAATGTAAAAGATTTATAATTCTGATAATTCCTGCCCTTCGATCATGTACACTAGCCAAACAACTTAAACAGTGTTATGCTAAAACACCAAAATCGTGTTATAATTAAACTTTACCTTACTTATACTTTCATCATCAATTTTTT
Organism: Zanna intricata; assembly: GCA_010016005.3. Lineage (NCBI taxonomy): Eukaryota > Metazoa > Arthropoda > Insecta > Hemiptera > Fulgoridae > Zanna > Zanna intricata. The sequence continues at coordinate 9,017 of JAAAKQ030003042.1, read as the reverse complement.
TTTTTTTTAAATAAATTGACATTTTCCGGTAAGCAAGTGTTGACCATTAAAATTATTAGGTTAAGCTCAGCAAACACTAAAAAAAGAATGTGTACCACAATCAGTAAGTTTGAGTATACTCATTGCATTATAAAATTACTTCAAAAATCATAAAGAAACTATATTAAGTCAAAAAAAAATTATGAACAGTGGATCTGAAATAGTGATAAAATAATCTTATGAAAAGAATGCACATGAAAATTAAAAGGAATAGCCACGGATCAAACAACAATTCACATTAGTTGAGCAAAATCAATCATGACAAAAACTGAACAAAAAATCATCTCATTAATAAAAGCGCAAGCCTTCAAATTGTAGATTATTACATAGCTTAAAAATACTGTAAATACTCAACCATAAGTTACAAATTTATTAAGTAAATGTTGATTTCAATTAACTATACAATGGATTTTTAACCTAAAAATATTAATTGCATTAAATTAATAAAAAAAAATAAAATAGAAAAAGTCGTTATAAATCATCTAACATAATTTCAATGGCAATTAATAATGTAAAACAGGCTTTTATAGTATGCAATATCTGAAGCCAGATGGAAGAAAAATTATAAATGTTAGAGCAGCCATTAATTAATTGGTGCAGTATCGGTTAAAAGACTGGATTTTGATATCCACTCTCAAGATTCAAATCCTAGTAAAGATAAACATTTTTATACGGATTTGAATATTAGATTGTGGATACCGGTGTTCTTTGGTGGTTGGGTTTCAATTAACCACACTTCTCACGAGTAATCGATCTGAGATTGTACAAGACTACACTTCATTCAGATTTATATAAATCATCCTCTGAAGTAATACCTTACGATAGTTCCGGAGGCTAAACAGATAAAGAGAGATATCCACGTCTCATATCTTCTGAAACCGATTACAGTTAACTTTATATTAAGATGTTACAAAAACGTTGGTTCTTTTGGAGAGCGTTTGTTCTGTTACAGGATCTTGTCAAGAATAAAAGTGATGCTCCAAAAAACCGTTTGCAGAATAAATGCTTCTTTAATAAAACTACAGAATTAAAAAAGTCTCACCTCTGATTGGCCAATACGCAATTACCAAATGCTCCAGTGTTTTTATAGAATTATAACGTTAACATAACAGAAAGAACTTTCAGATAAAAACAAACAAAAATCATGTTTATGTAAGTTGCAAAATTACAATTTCTAATGCAATCTAAATTAGCAACAATTAATACACAAACATAAAAATTTCAGAACTCTCAAAACCTTATCGTCTACACAACCACAATAGTAGTGATGGCAAATTTTTCGCGGGAATTGTGAGCAAGTGGTATTACATAGAAATTAGAAATAACAAACCCCAGAATTTTACCGGTTTCCGTTTGGGAGAATTTACTTGTTTAATTCATCGTTTCAATCATATCTCTTTTTTAATACATTAAAATTTATTTTAAAAAAATGTTATAATTACAATATTTTTTGTTTGTTAAAAACCAAAATTAAAAGGTGGCGGAATAAGTCATGTTCTCTTAAGAGGAAAAGTTTCTCTTAACTAAAAACTGGAAATTAAATAAAAAATTGCTTAAATTTTATATTATTAATTAACTAATAATTTCTTGTTAACACTAACTGTACTTCATCGTCGGCTCTGTAGCTTACATGCAATTTATTCGGTTTTGGCTTTTTGAGAAAAATGGCGTCTGTGTGAATTTGTTATCAGTGGAGCATTAGTTCACTGACGTTCACAAAATTATTTCTGTACTTCTTCTAAACTATGTCAATGTTTTCTAAAGCTGCCGTTGCGGCTGGTGTTTTTGGTACAATCTTTATAGGTTACTGCATTTACTTCGATCGCAAGAGACGCAGCGATCCCGATTTTAAGAGAAAACTGAAAGAACGTAAGTAACAATGTTCAACACCAGGCATTTTTATAAATTTACTGATGACTTCTTGTCCTGAATAAATTTCTTGGATGTTTTATCGGTATATGCTAGAATATTTGTAATAAAGTATTAAGTACTCTTTAAGTTATTTATAAACTATAACCAAACTTGTACTAGCAAGTGATACTGTGGTCGAACTTGCTGCGATGCATGCATCATAATTTTTTTTATCGGTTTTCATATCTTTTGATTTGTTACCGTAATTTGACTTAGTACGAATGATTACGTCGAATGGATGAAAATGTAATATTTCATAGGTTCTGAATTATGATCGCCCATTAACCATTAGTATTATTTTTAGTAAGGCTAGTTTAGCCATAACTAAATTAGTCTGATTAACTATTAGAACCTTATTAACCCATAAATATTTTAACTTTTATTAGTACCGATTTGTGACCAAAAGTATGAGAATTAATAGTTTAATATTAAAATAAGAGAATAAATGTAGTTTACCAAAGCATCAAAATTTGATTTATTTTTATTTTTTTAGCAAAATTTATGAACAGCTGGAATTAGGCACTAAAAAACATTTGCTAATTTAGTACCCCATAGAAATAAGTTCTAAGGTTCAAATCCTATTAAAGATTTCATTACTAGATTGTGAGTATCGGTGTTCTGTGGTGGTTGGGTTTCAATTAACCACACTTCTCAGGAGTGGTCGACCTGAGATTGTACAAGACTACACTTTATTTACATTTATACAAATCATCCTCTGAAGTAATATCTTACAGTAGTTCCGGAGGCTAAACAGAAAAAGAGAGAGTACCCCATAAAAAAATTTGAGTGTAAATATTATATTAGTTGAATTATAAGTAAATAAATATTTTATTTTGATTGGTACATGCATTGTATACATAAATAACATCAAGGAAAAGTAGATATTCTGTTTTATGGTTTAAAAAAAAGGAAGATTCCTTCATTGTTTACCTAGATGGATCAAAGGAAGCAATGGTAAAATCTTGATTAGAGCAACCATCACAAATTACACCATAATTTACCAGATTAGTGATTAGGGTTGATTAAATATTAAAATATCAACCCATGAAATAGTTTTAACATAAATGTATGAACCCATACTAATTATAAAAAACTACAAAATAATTTAAATTTCAAAAGGTTTATTGAAAGTATCTGAGCATAAACTTATGTACACATTTAAAAAAATTTTAATTACTATTTTTTAGTAATTTTTGAAACATTATTCTTTAAGTTACATGTAGAATTTTGCAGAAATTTCTTGACTTAGAGCTAGATTTTACTTTTCCTTTAATAATCCATCATCTTGTCTTTGTATTTTTAATTTTTATTAAAGGACAAGTAAAGAAAAGATTCCTTTTGAAAAGCAGTTAGAAAATTGTTAAATTTCACAGCGAAGCTAATTTTTTTATTACTTTCTAAATTTGATTCTATGAGAAAAGTTCTCAAATTTCTGATTGAGTTTTTAAATTCTATTGATCATCCTTTTAAAAGAGTAAAATTAGTCATTCTCTTGTCCCATGCTTTTCATTATTAAATGATGCTATTGCAATTGGAGTATTGTGATCTGAAAAAGACCTGAATTTGCATAAAAGTATCACAAATTATTTTTAGATAAATTGTAAAAATATTGTCTGTACAGGTGGTGAAGTTTCTTGTTATTGTAGTTTGCTGGAAAATTGAAATATGTAATCCCACTAACTCAGACCAAGTTAATAGTTTATTCTAGATTTATGTAGAAAATTAACATTGCAATACACAATGATATTGTATTTACTGGAATTTTAAAAAGCGTTTCCAATAATTTATGTTGAAACCTTTCAAAAGAACTAGCAGATCTGTAAATTATAGATTTATTCCGCAGATTTCTGAGCATTATCCAAAGAATAATCCTGGTTTGTTGATTATTATTCCGATTTAGTTTAATCACATGGGATTGCATCTATTTTAACTCCTGTAGATGGGATCAATATCTATTTTTGAGTCTGGCATTAAATTGTGCAGCAGCATTAAAATTAATTTTTCTATGAATTTGTAGTTACTTTGAAGATAGTTTTTAACAAAAATTGTGATACCTTTGTTTTTATTTGCAGTTATATTAAAACATTCAGTTGCCTTGAAATTATGTAACTCAGAGATGGCTTCTGTGTTTGTCTGTTCAGCCAGTAATAATGAAAACATAATCGAGCTACTATCATCCACTTGCCTAAGGTGGAATCATTATGTTGAAGTGCTGTGAATGAAACACAGTACTTTCATTGTGATAAAGAACAAATCAAAGTATATTCTGTAGACTTAAAATAAATCTGGATAGAAAGGAGATTCACATTTTCATACATTTGTAGCATAATAATAATAATCATTTATAGCAAGTATGGAGATGTAAAGAAAAATAGCTATGTTCATCAACATTACAGAACACTAAACTCTACACATTGTTAACTACTTGCATTTAAATTAATGAAAAGTGTGCATTTCCATAATCATTTTGCAGCTAGTAATGCCCTTCTATCCTCTAGTTACTGATGACACTCTTCAAAGGGGTTTCCTTGTAACTTTTTATAAATCATTAAAAACAATGCCACTTAAGAAAAAATTGCATATTTAGCTGTGAAAAGATCCTCTGTAAACAGTTTATGTGCTATTATAAGCAAGCTGATAATTTTTCCATAAAATTGTGGGAAAGATAGAGCTCATGCTTCTAAAACTAGATACATTTACCAGTAACATTTTATTTTCACTTCGAAATGTATTAATTGTTAAGTTGAAATTTTTTAACTTGATTAGAATAAAATGTTTTTAATGATATATTTTGAAATAAAATTAAATTATAAATAGACATTACTATTAAAGTTTAGAAAACTTTGTTGATGCATAAGCTAGGGATTAATAGAGTAGCATAGGGACCAGTAGGGAAGCTCAAGCATTTTGAACACAAACATACAATGAATATCACTATTTCCCTTAATTATATATATATATATACACATATTCCCTTAATTATATCACCATTTACCTTAATGAAATTTTTATTAGTGTTTATTTTTGTAATTTTATTTATTATTTTTAATTATTTTATTTCTTTACTTTGACAAAAAGGGAAAAGTAGAAAAAATTATGATTTGTTTTTTTAATTTAGTGGTTTCCTTATCTGTTATTTGTATTGTCACTGTGTGATGGTTGAGATTTATCAACACTACTTTCATTATCATTGTTAGTTGTAAAAATTTGTATCAGCTTGTCAGGAAATCCGTTCATAATAATTCTATTTTTAAGACATGTTCATAACATTTCTAACATTTGACCAACTGTTATGAAAATTTTTCTGTCACTACTTCCGTCATATTTCTCTACATGATATTTTTCCCACAACCTGATTTTTCATTGAAAAATTTTTAAATTAGAATTGAGTTTAGGTTTGTAAGGTTTGGCAGTCTTAATTTTTTATGACCATAATATTATTATGGTCCGATATGACCGTAATATTTTTAAGTGAATTATGACTTTTCTGAAAATAACTCTTTCCTTCCCATCTGTAAGTTTTCATTGCTTTAAATAACTGAACGTATATTGTGCTTTTCTACCACAGTTTTCCTATTATTTTCAATGTTCTTCTATCTAAAATCTATAAACCTCTTCAGAATTTTCTGTAAAGTTTTGTGTGTGCAGTTTATCTGCAGATCTGGATGATCTGTTTTTTTTTTTTTTTTTTTAAGTCTGCAATGCTTTATTCCATTTATGCTAGTTATATACAGTACTTCTTAATACATATGTATGAAGATTATAAATGTTAACTTTCTTCATTGTTATAAAAAATTTGTTGGACATACTGAAATTTTCCTTTTTTCCAAATTAATTGGTTGTGTTCTAACTACTCATCATATAAGCAGGCATGCTGCTAAAAATCTGAAAAATACTTTACCAAAAATAACATTTCTGCATTTTCTTAAGTTATTTTGTTGTAAATGTTCAACCTTGGCTGACACATTGCAAAGATATTAAATGAAAATTATTATAAAAATGACTTTAGCTGACGAGTGTTGGAAAATATTGTTTATAATACATTTTTATAATACACTAAACAAAAGAAAGATAATTGAAAAATAGTGTTTATAAAATGTGGAAACAAAGAAAAATATTTATTAATATTAAATAGTATAAAACATGAAAAAAAAAATGTATAATTAACACAAGTGTAATAAAGCAGTTGGTTCTTGCTACCTATGACATTTTATCACTGTAAACTATTGCTCTTCACTGCACTATTAGCAGTGTTAAAACTCTTCAGGCACCCAAGTAGAACTACTATACCTCTACATATTTACGTTTTCTTTACTTTTATGAGTAATATTATGAGGGGTAATCAGAAAGTAAGTTACGCCCACTCCCTCTGTGAAACACATTTATGATTTTTTTATTTGTTGAATAAAAACTGTATTTTTATTTATTTTTTGACATAATCACCAATTTTTTCTAAACACTTTTCATACCTTGTGATAAGTTTTTCAATTCCATTCTCATAAAAATTTCATCCAATTTCCTTCAACCACTGAAGGACCACTTCCTTTGGTTTATCATTATTAGTGAAAAACTCCCCTTCCAGGTCTTGCTTGAGAGAACCAAACAGAAGGTAGTTCAGCTAGGCCAGAGCTGTAAGGCAGATGAGACTACACTTCCTACTTCGTCTTATGAGCTGAATGAGGAATAGTGTTGCCTTGAAGAAAAATAACCCCATTGTTCAATCTTTAATGGCTTTCCGTAATTTTTTTAGTCTTACAATAAGATTTGGCATTGATTGTTATTGCTCAGGGCATGAATTCACTGCAAACAACTCCCTCAGAATTGAAAAAGATATTTAGCATAACCTTTTAAACATGTGGGGATGTTTTCACTTTTTTTGGCTGCGATGAATTTTTGTATCGCCATTCATGTGATGCTCGTTAAGTTTCAGGTGTGTGATGAAGCACCCAGCTCTTATCCCCTGTGATGATTTGTTTCAAAAACTGTGGACCAGTCCTAGAATAACGTTGAAATAAAGAACAGAGGAAAAATGATTTTTGTGATTGTTAAGTCAACAGATGTGGCACCTATCATGTATAATTTCAGAAATTGATAAGACACATCTTATGGTATCCAGGCTGATCATGAATAATCCCAAACACACTACCATAACTGATGTTAAGTTCACTTGCAGTCTCTCTAATTTTAATATTCCGGTTATTTAAGATCATTTCATTCACTGGTTCCATATTACCCATCGTGTTTGCAGTTAAAGGATGCCCAGCATGCAGTTCTGTTTCTGAATGTTTTGCACCATTTTGTGATACCTCACCTCACATATACCTCAACAATTTGGCGATGAATTTCACAACAATTGTAAATTTTACATACAAAAGGTTTGTTGGACAAAACCTCTAGAGAACACACCATATTGACAATGACACTACACACATACCCAATGTCATACAGAATTGCTGCTGGGGAAATGTGAAGACAACACAACCAGTGCTGCCATCACAAGACATTAATATATCCCTTTCAGTTCAAGAACTGGCAAGGGTTAACTTATTTTTTGTTCCACTTCTCGTATATGAAAAAAAAAAATATATTGAAGCAAAATTTTTTTCTGAGTGCTAATAATTTTAAGTAATCTAATCAACAATTTAAGAGATTTTGAAAAATATTCTGAAGTTTTCTGTTAAATAAATCCTGTTTGAATCTAAATCAGTACTTAGTTTGATTTATGCATTAAGCATACAAATTTGCCAAATTTAAGAGATGATATAAGGTTCCAGTAAAATTTAATTACATCTGTACAATTGAAAGATGATGTAGCAAAAATCAATCATTCTTAACAAATATAAGTTTGATAGTTTAAAACAGATTAAGGTATTGAGCCCACCAGGCTGGTCTGGTGGTTAACACGATATCGCAAATCAGCTGATTTCAAAGTCAAGATTTCTAAGGTTCAAATCCTAGTAAAGGTAGTTACTTATATTTGGATTTGATTATTAAATCATGGATACTGGTGTTCTTTGATGGTTGGGTTTCAATTAAGCCACTTCTCAGGAGTGGTCGAGATTTTACAAGACTATACTTCATTCACATTCATACATATCATCCTCATTCATTCTCTGAAGTAATACCTTATGGTAGCTCCAGAGGCTAAACAGAAAGAGAGAGAGAGAGATTAAGGAATTGAGAGGAAATTATTTTTTGCTGTGTTTATCTGAGCAGTAACAGTAATTTAAAATGTAAGTTTTTTTTTTAATGACATTGTAAACAAAATTTTTATAGTAGAATGTTTTTAATAACTTCTTCGAAATGTTTTCAGTTAATCTTCTTTAACTTTGTGACTATCTTCAATGACTAATATTGACTGCTTTTCTTATTTGAAGCTAGTAACTGCAATTGGTGTTACTGCAAGCAGTTTTTTTTTAATTTGGCATGCATGTATTTAGACAATAGTTGAAACGTTTGTTCAGTTTGAATTAAGTTTATTTTATTTTTATATTTCATAATATCATCTGTCAAAGATTTGCTTCATGTGTAAATTTGGGATATCAAGGATGTTGGTGGTTTTTTATTTGTATTAATAAAAAATTTGTCTACAAATGTAGTAAAGTAGACTTGTCTTGATAGACTTTATGGATACATTACGTTGTTTGAGCTGCAACCCGTTTGACCAATGTAGACATTAATGTAGTTGGAACAATTAGGTTTACATATTACAGGGACATTGTTTTTGTTTGATAATTGTGTTTTGTATAAAGATTTGATCTGTCTTGTTTTGTTTATACATTAATTTTTTTTTTATGTATTCTTTAGAAATTATTTGATCAACTTTAATGCTTTATGATAGTAAAACATAGTAAGAAAAGATTTTGAAATGAAATATTGGAAGTTGTTTTTAATTATATGGGATTAGAAATATGATAGTATATTTATGTTATCAGTAAATGCCAAGGGATCATCTATGTGTATTAGTTAGCCCTTGAAAACAAATTGGTTGTAGATTCAAGTAACTAGTAAAGGTAAAAATGTTTATATGGATTTGAATACTAGATCGTGGATACCGATGTTCTTTG
>JAAAKQ030003031.1:0-16964 GCA_010016005.3 Zanna intricata | reverse complement strand
ATCTCTTTCTGATTATTTAAATATACGTAAAGTTTTTGTGTATCTGTGTAATTATATAAAAATTTAATGATAACATTTACAAATGCGTGTGTGTAACGGCCGCATATTTTATCGTGTTTGGTTAATGTCCTCGGCTTGTAATATCGTTATACGTTATTACTTTATAAAGTACCATTATATATACGTGTTATTTTTATATTCATGTCGGATTTAATGTTTCGTAAATGTTCAGTGTTTATTGAATTACGTAAACGTAAAATTTATTATAGTAGTACAGAAAATAAAAATATGCAGTATTTTATCGACAATATCAACGGGTAGTATTTGACATATCCTAACATATTTTATAGAATGGAAGTAAAACAGAAGGTATTCCTAGAAGTCTAGTTATGGGGAACGTATTGCCTTCATTTTATAGTATTTTTGTAACTCCGGTAGAAGTACCCTGACGCAATCTTCAACTTGATATTCTTCCCAACGCCTCGGCTTCTGATTCTATTTCCTTTCCATTTGTCCTAACGCACTATAATGTTTTTCTTCCTGTACTTCTCTTCCATATGGTGGCGTAGGAAAATTCGTTCATTTTTTTTCTTATGCTATCTCTGTATAAAGTTACCTTGTAGTAAACATTTTATTTAACAATCTTATCAGTATAAAATTAAGGACAGATTTTACCATAGCTTAATATTTAAAATTATGATTAATTTTTCTATTAAAAACTAAAAAATAATAATTTGTCGCAAATACTTTAACAAAAATATAACTTAAATTTTATGGTAAAATTTATAATAAAAGCTATTTTCTTATACCGTAAAAGAAGAGACTATTCTGAAAACATCCTTAATTAAACTTATATTACAACGTTAAAAAATATATTCATTGAAATATTTTGATTAATATTAAACTAGTTTAGGTTTTCATTAAAAAAAATAATCTGCTACTACACCATACTTAACATTTTATCTCAAATCTCCTTAAGAGAATCCTTACGGTTTTTTTAAGGGTGGAAACAAAATTAATTTACTGGCTATGGTTGCTTTTATATTTACATATGTAGTATGTGTGTGTGTGTGTGTGTGTGTGTGTGTCTTTCTAATAATAATACGTAATTCTTGTTTGCATAATCATGAATGACAATTATGTTAATTAAATGTTAGATGTTTTTAATTTTTTAAACATTTTGTTTTAATATCAGATTAAATTAAAAAAATATCAACTGTGCTATAAAATAAATAAATTATAATTGTAATTACGACATATAAATTATAATATTTATTACACTTCCTCATAATATTTTATTCAAAACAAAATCTGTAGTATCGACTGAGTTACAATCGATACAGGAGCAAAGAAATTGATAGTAAAAAGATAAAAGGTAAATGAAAACACACTAGACTGTTTCTTTGATAATAGCTTCTCAGTGTATATTTTAATTGAAAAAAATTATCATTATGAAAAAAGTTCCAGTGTTAGAGAAGATGGTAAAAATTTAATTTTAATTACAATAAAAAATGCGTAAAATAAAGGTTGAAACTTATTCCTGGACAAACCCTTTCATTTGAGTCAGACTAACAAAAAAAAAGAATATTTTTAAATGTAATAAAAATAAAACTAAGTATAAATTCTTTGTAATTTATAACACTTTTATCAGACTAATATTATGATAAATGATAACAAAGGAAAAGTTAATTATTTTGTTAATTAGAAAAACTACTCTAATGTAGATGTTACTAAAAGTAAGCTCTATATGATATATTTTTTATATTTATTCATTATGTACGCATTCACATTACTGAAATTAAATTTGCTAATAATTTAATATATTTAGGAACTTTGTTTTAGCGTGATCTTACTAGCTTCTCTGCTGATAAACTATGCTCCTTACCAGTGCTTAATTTTACATTATAATACCTCTACATTAAATATATTAATTTACCTGCGACCGTTAGGAAAGTAAAATAAGATCAGACTGTATTATTATTTTGGCTTATATAGAGATTACAAAAAGTAAAAGCTAATTTTTTTTCATCGTAATAAAACGTACTTATTTATTTACAAAAGGAAAGATTTATTCACAGAATAGGTAATCCACTGGAGAAACACGTAATTAGAACAATCAAAATATAATAGAAGGCTGTACTCTAGAAAAAAAACACAACATTAACGATGAATTTCGACTAATTCCTTTTTTAGAGAGAATATTTAACAGATAATGAGGCTTATATTGTGCGCAGGGGCAACTAAGCTTATTGTTTAAATTTTATTCGCTTGCGGCCCAATGAGTTTTCTGTTCGGTATTAGAAAAGAGGTTCAAGGACTGAGAAGGAAATGAAGAATTTGCGGGTTTTGTCCTATTAAAAAGAATTTTTAATGCTGGAACGATAAGGAACCACTTACCTACTCACTTTTTATAAAAAGCTTCATATTGTAATTACAATGGAATTGTCTCCTCCTTTCTTTCTTGCCACTTGTCTTCTTTATGTTAATAAATAAATAAATTATCTCAATTTTCTAAATAAATCAAAAAGAATATTTACAACAATAATTGTTTCCCACGGATTTTCGCTTTATTAATTTTATAAATACATGTCTACTGCAATACCTTATTTAAATTATAATGGCTACTATTAGAGTTATATTGTTTTCACCAATTGCGAAAATAAGAATTATGAAAAGATTTGTGAAAAATAATTGTTTGATAATAAGTCTAGTTGTGATCATGAAATTACGTATTAAAGGCTTATAATAAGGTGTAATAAACAAGGTTAGATAAGAACTGTGACTTAAGAAACGGCGTAGCTTAAACACACTACCAGTTTTAAATATTCTTTCTACTTTCCTTTTCTATTACATCTTATACCTCCAACACCTAACCTTTAATAAAAAATAAATAATTTTATTTAAATTTAGTAAACAGTTGCATAGTACCGTTTACAAGATTTTCTCTTTATAAAATAAATGAAAAGTGTGATTAGGATTAAATGCAATATTGCATCAAAATTCTATGAACGGTTTTCTTGGTTATCAGTAAACAATATTAAATAATAAAATTTGAAAGCTGGTAAAGGATACACTATCAATAAGTTATTTTACAAGTCGTTAACAGTATTTTTGTACTTACAATCATTGGTATAAAAACTGGTTAACCCATAAAATGAGTACAAAGCATGAACGTAACTAGGAGTTCTTGCGATATTAAAGATTCAACGCCGAACACGATAGAAATTCCTCGTTCATTTATTCTCATAATTCGCTATCTCGAAATGTAACATCATAACGATGACGCCTCATCCTCATTCCTCATTCATTAACTCTTTCTCTGGTCTCTTCTATTCTATGGTACCATCGTTTACTCTGTATTATTTATGTTAGGTATGCAAAGGTTTATTTGCAGCTGAATTTGTAAGTTTACTGAAAGTTAATGAGTGAGAAAACGCCGTAGAGGACTACGTATGCGTGAATTATAGCCTAATAATACTCGGGGATGACGAATCTTGGGAGAAATTTGCTATTTTCCTTCGCCTTCAACATAAAATGATGTTTTATTAGTTATTTTGGAGAGGTCTCATCAGCTAAGAATTATAGTAATACAGTTACTAAGTGTATTTTATCATACAGTTAATGAAGTTAGAGTATATATAATATAGTTATTGGAGTTATAGTAATGTGTTATTATAACTCCTCGGCGGAATGAAAGCGTTTCGGCCTTTCATCCGGAGGTCCTGGATGTGAATCTCGGTCAGGGATAGTATTTTTCATACGCTCCAAAATTCTATTTCCATATCCCACTCACAAGTTTCAAGCTCATGTGACTCGTATTATCGAAAAAAATCTGTAGTACAGTCCACATCCTATTACAAACAAAACTGTTCAACAAATCTATCTTTACTGATATCAACATAAGCTTCCTTTGAGGAAGGTTTGATTCGAGCACCCCTCCGTCTCGGGCGTTATGAGTATGCGTCAGACTTTGATTTATAGCTGATTCTGTCGGTCGCTAACAGATTTAAATTTTACAGCGTTGATAAGTTCCAGGACAAGTAGTCGTTAGCTTATGAAGTTGACATTATTTGTAAATGTTTTCGTATTAATTTTTCTTTCTTTTTAATAAAATTTATGTAAACTGATTATTGTATCTAGTAGATAGAAACTGACTTATTTATTTACACACATAGTACTTCAAAATACACATCCACAAAAAATTGAGTCTGTATTTAATTTACCGTATTTTCTGGGCTTTTTCGCTTTGAAAAAGGATATTATCAGATTGCAGGCGTTAAAATTTTTTTAAATTCAATTTATTTTCTGTTATGCACCTATTTACAAAATAAGTAAATTATATTTCGAAAACAGTTATTCTGACTCTACTATGAAATTTTTTAGTATTAATAAAATGTTTTCAAAATTAGAAGTGAGTATTTCAGTTAGATTAAAATTGCAAAATCAAACTTTATACAACGAATATTTGATTCTGCTACTTACAAAGGAAACTATATTATACTTTTTCAGTGAACAAAACGGACACCTTGTCTCTTGTTCACAATGAACTCGCCGAACATCATGTAGTTGACTGCAGACGGAACACTGTCGCACTTTTACCGAAAATCGTAATATTTTCAATAAATATTTTGCTTGTACGCCCGATTGTTATCGCACATTCACTTGAAACGTTATATCAGTGTCTCGCTTAGAACGAATGCAAGAGTGTCGGGGGAATTTTATTCTCTTTTTTATTGCAGAGGCTGGTGATCTGTCCTTTACATCTTGATCTTTCTAATTAACTGAAGGATATTTGGAGATTGCTTTCTGATACCTTTTTGGATTGTGAGTTTGCTAAGATTTACAGCGGTTACTCTTTGGGAGATTTCAAAAATACCTTTTTTGCGTTTCTGCCGATAATATTTCCCTTCTACCGTCTTCTGAAGGCCTTTCGGTGCTAGTACCTTATTTACTTTGATGCTAGTACGCCTGGTGGGGCCCTATAATGCACGTCCTTCACGGAAAAAGTCGCACGAGTTGGCGGCTGCCTGCCCATTTATATTTCAATGTGAAGGAAGGAAGGCGAATCTGAGTTTTTAAGGTTCTTCTTCTTCGTCGTTTACTTCTGGCGGATTGGCTGGTACCTTCTCGGCTTTTATGACACGGTCTTCTTTCTTCAAACCTTACTCATTCTTTAGCCCTCCACACTATTTACACCTCCAGACCTAAGTGCTGTAAATACCAGCCGTTCTAGTCTTTTGGTTATTTAAGCGTAATTGTTTCATAACGTCTATAGTTCGAACATTTTTCACTACTCTTGAAACTCATTCCACCGTTCTTTGTTATTGTTTCCGGATTTTTAGCTTATTGTAATTTTATTTGTTTACGATTTTCATTTTCTCTCTTCTTATTCTCACACTATTCATTACTGGAAGCTACTCTGTGCTTCACAGTATTTTTATTACGTCCAATAGTTTCATATACCGTACAGAAACAAGGTTTTTAACTCTATGACATAACCAGATTGATAGCGCTAGAATATATTTAAAATATTTTGTTAGTATTTTGATTTTGTACATTTTTAGTCTCGTAAGAATTGACTCTTGTAACCGAATCTCATTAAATCTTCCAAATTGTATAATGAATATTAAAATTTAAATAATTTCAATGAATTTGTCAAATTTTGTGTGTTTCTGTGTGGATTTAAAATAGTTATTTAATAAAAATTTAACTAAGGTTTCGGTTTATACAGTTTTAACATTTCTTGTCTATTAATAGAATACTGAACGCGATGTAATTGCGTCGAATCTGTGACTTGTTGATTCACCATGTATTATTCAAGGGGGAACAACTACAGACGGATCAGCCTTGCTTTTCACTGATCCTCGGATTTCCTCTGTCAGCTATACAAGCTTACAATCATGGCCTCTGGCCTGACTGCTCCCCACCAAACAATTCTATTAAATCTTACGTCAGTTTCTACCTTTCGATCCTATTGCACCATCTGATCTGCAGTGTATGATTTTTTCTAAGAAAACCATATATCTATTTACAATACTTATCTGTATTACTCTACTATTCTGTGTAGATAAAAATATTCATTACTTCATATACAGCCGTTTGTATTTTTAATGTTTTAATTTCTTGAAAAAAAAAAAAAGATAAAACATTAACTGATTTAAATTGAGAACATTTTCAACGAAAAAATTATGGATTTTTTTTTTTTTGAAATAAATATGTATCCTCGAATTCATTTTTTTAATGAATCATTTTAGATCTTATTCTGAAATTTAAACCTATTGTTACATTGACCTACTCCTTTCCTTTATTCTCCCATCGCTGTACCCGAAAGCAGTGTAAGTATTAAAATATTAATATTAACCGTGTAACGTTTATGTTACATGATTAATATTTGAAATAAGGTACGTTTTACTTTTTGTGTTGTTCAAAGTTAGCTTCAGAGATACCTTTTAATTATATTAAACCTTATTTCATGAATTAGTCAGACCAAAGAATATCTCATTTTTTAATAGATTTGATTTTTATCTAATTAAATAAATTTCTGATTATGTAATTATTTTATAATGTATTCCAGATCAATAATTCATTTTATTAGTTACTTTATAAATGTTCAATTTATTTTAAATTGTTTGACTTGTTTTATTAAAATAAAATAAAATTTCTTGTTTGCATAAACTATTTACATCCGACAGTTTCATTAATTACTTATTTTAATTAATTTCAATGGTTTAAATTTATTTTTAGTCTCAATTTTAAACACGTGTATGCTAATTGTTGTATAGGGAAATGTAATCGATTTCTTCTTCGCACTCTTATTTTTTCTTTTTTCGATTTAAATTAATTAAAGTAATATGTGCTTTAAACTAATTTAAAAAAAAAAAAATCGTACTAAAACCTGTAATTTTTTGCGCTACTTTTATCAATTAAGGTTTATTATTCGTTATTTCCGGATAGTGTGTTTTCAACGGTCCGTAACTCGGTCAATAGAATATATAGAAAAATTAGTATTTATATATTAAGAAAATAATTTTTTTAATTATTTTGGTGTTTAAAACATTTCTCCAATTCTTGGTTTCAATATGGCTAACATTCTTTTTCTTAATTGTATTATTTTGTCTCTATTAAAGGTAGAAATATTATTTTACACTGAATTATGTATTTCAGCAAAATTACACTAGCGTAGCGTAGTATAGTGCTAGCATAGTCACATAATTTCATTTAAAAACGGGAGGAAAAATGCTGTGAAAGAAGGAATTCCATTAAAACTGTTGGGAATCTGAACCATCTCTTAGAAAAGAGAATATTCGCTTCATGTGAACGTAGAAGACTTCGTTCAGATCTGCACAGCTCTTTCGTTATGTTTTACTAGAGCTGGTATCCATCTTGCTTTAAACTTCAGCTTTGTTCAGTTTAGAAAGATTAACAAAGCCATATATCTCTTTTCTTCATGATTGGAATGCTTATTTTTTATTTCCTTTCGTAATTTTTGTTAGTTTATTTGAAGTCAATTTTATTTTATTTTTTAAATTATTCGCTTTCATGCTCAAACAAGATAGGAAATCATAAAGTTTGAGATAGAATTCAAACTAGATAAAGGTGAATCATTATTAAACCGAAAAGTACAGTAACAAAAAATAATGACTTTTATAAATTAAGCTACTTTTGTATTAATATAACTTAAATTTTTACATTTTTATTTTTAATATTCAGATAAAAGTACCGAACAAAATTAAAGAGTAGACATAGAATTTTACTTAATAATAATATTGTCAGTACGATCATATATATGTTCTTCGATGCTTTAAGACTCAAATTCAAGACTATTTACATTAAAATTACTTTCATTTGGTCTTGTATTCCCAACTTAACAGTTTAGTTTGATTGTCGTATTTTAATTATTAGCTTTAGGTTTATAATTTTGAATTCATTTCTGTAAAGGATCGTTGACAATTTGCAATTCGCATTACATCGTTTGTAATACAATATACTTACTAATCTTTTTATTTCCACCTTTAAAAAAGATTAATTTGGAATGAATACCTTTGTTGGTTATTCTAATAACTGATTTTCAATAGAGTGATATGTATTAAACGCTTATTTTTCCGTTCAATTAAACTGTTTTCTTTTTGTTTTTTAGAAACACAATAAATTCAGAATCTTTTAAGCTCTTAATTTCTAAAACACACATGTGTGCGTGTTTGCAAATTTTGTTTTCTGTAACGTCAAATTAATAGCAATATAAGTGTGTTGCATAATTTATTGGAGGGCATAGTCTTATATGTTATTGCTAGGTTTAATTATGAATTGATTTTTTTTTATAAAATAATTGTATCTGATTTGCTCAGTTTCTTGATCTGTACCAGGAGGACCTCTCGGAGGTTTTAAGAGAGAAATAAAGCATTTTGTTTGTTATAAAATTCTATTTTTGCTGTTAGATAACTTAAAACTAATTTTGCGAATGTATTCTTATTGTAGAAGTGATAATATAGTGTTGGTATTACGTCGATATCGTATATGATAGGGCTGAGATTAGTGTTGGTGTATGTAGAATAATTTTAATTTTTTGTTAAGTTCTGTTGTTAATTTTTTATGTAATCATTTTTCTACTAAACTAACATTAAGAACACGAAAATGATCTTCGAAGTATCATCTTGGTTGATACATACTTAATACTCGGGTGTCTGGATAGAGAGATCGCGGCTCTGTACCATCCATCTACGAGAAGCTCCGGGGAGCTCACACGGACGCAATCCGGAACACTGAAGAGCGTCGCGAGACAAATCTTGGAGAATGACTGGCTGCGGATATGCAATGCTTCGGCGAAAGGCACATGGACCAGGTGACTGATCCCGCGCTTGGCCCCGTGGCTCAGGAGGAAGCGTAGTGAGGTGACGTACTTCCTCACAAGTTTCTCTCGGGACACGGAGGGTTCGGGGCTTGCCTGCATGGATTCAAGAGAAGACGAGCTCCGAACTGTTTGTACTGCAATCAGGTGGACACGCCAGAACACACTTTCTGCGAGTGTGACAGGTGGGCTGGACCGCGCAGAGTCTAGACTGGCTGTCCCTGAAGAACACGGTAGAATATATGCTCCTGCGGAACACTCAGTGGGAGGAGATATCCAACTTGCCGCAGACCAGAATGCAAGAGGCAGTAAAAAGGGAACTGGATTGATCGCGATAGGACAACGTGGAGTCACTCCCCCTGGTAGACTCAGGTTGAACTGAGTAACTTGGTTTATAATCTTTGTAACTGGTAAATATTTGTTTATAAATCACAGATTTTATTATAAAAAAAGGTTTGATTTACTTATTTTGTATTTCAATTATCTGAAAAAAATTAATAATAATAAACGGGATGAGGCGCTAAAAAATTTTTAACGCCGGGTTAAATCATGGCGAAGTGCAGGGCCAGAGAGGTAGCCAAATTGTTGAGGATGCCTTGGTTCGGGACAGACGCAAGAGTTTCCTGGATCGCGGTACTTCCGAGAACGCATGGAAGCCCGTCAAGTTATGAGACGGTTGCTCACGGGTGGTGGGGGGTTCGGGTACGCGCCTCGTGTACATGCCCCCAGTAGGTTAGGTGTAAGGTCGGGAAGGATAGTAGTTCCCCTGAGGAGTGGCATTTCGGCACTCTACAAGCGGAAGGTCCTTTACACAGGACCCAAACTTGGAGGTGATAGATTAATCTGCTGCCACGGTACTGAGGAGCGGCTGATGACGTTCCTAACGGTGGTTCCAGCTCCTTGGGTGCTTAATGATTAAAAGAAAAAAAAAAAATATATATATATATATATACATTTACTTAATACACCTATCATTAATTTATATATTAATATAGTCTTATAAACACTTACATTATATCAAAAGAAGTTAAAAGAAGACAGAATACGTTCGTTTAAGTAAAATTAGTTTTTTTATAAAGTGTTATAATCTCTTTGTAAATTTCATTATTCTTTACTTATATTTAGAAATATCCATCCATTTTTACGCCATAAGATTACGCTGCAAATAGGCCCTTTCTTACTAATTCTCAACATAGTTTTTTAAGATTGTATTTTCTAAACATTCGAATTTTAATTTCCATCTCTTTTATTCCTTAAAATGAAAGATTTAAAAGTAAGTTATTTTTAGTTATAGGTTTTTTTACAGTATTACTATCTCTACAGTAATGGGAATAGTTTAAACTGTTTTTGTTCACATTAAGGAATACAGGGGTGGTCATACGGGCAAAGAAAACCACTCGGGACTAAAATTTTATCTTCTCATTTAATCCATACCTCTATGTTGATATTAAAAAAAAAAATGAACTTATCTTCGAGTAGTAGCTCATAGAAATATAAATCTAGAACTTCACTTCGCAAAAAAATAATTTTATACTTTATACAGATTGTTTTATTTTATTGGTTCTTTTTCGGAATCCGGCAGCCACTTTTTTCAGTTTTTTTTTTCTAATGCAGTGGGTATTTGGAGGTATTTGCAGAGAAATTATAAATATAATCTAACCAAACTTAACCTATGCTCGCTTCGCTCGCAAACGTATTTTTTTCTCTACCCTACTTGTCAATTTTATTCAAATATGGGTCTTCCAAATTTACCTGAGGGAGGTCCAATAAAAGCATTATTGCTTATAATTATATAATCTAACCTCTAAGTCTGGTGGTATTATATTTATAATATCTCTGAAATACCACAAAAACCCACTAATTTTGAAGAAAAAATTGAAAAAAGTGGCTTTCGGATTCCGAAAAAGAACCATTTTATTTGCTGTTAATTTTGGTACAGTTTAAAATTACCTATTTTTCTTTTAAACAATATTACAACTAAGTATTCGAGTCGATTTACGACATATAATGTATTAAGAATATTGGTAGTAAAGTTCATAAAGTAATGTAAGAAGAATAATAACATCATCAACCATACTACAAATCTGTTGCTTTATAAAAATTCAGATTTTCCGGCGAGTAGAGCTTCCAAAAGCTTTTTAAAATTTAGTGTTAATTTTAAAGGAGTTATAAGTTTATTTGTTTGCCAGAAAGCACAGAATATATCTGACAAATTATGCAGACTAAATTTTTCTATTGTTTGAGCAATATTTGATATCTTTGTAAATACTTTTAATGCTAATATTTAGTATATTATATACTCGTATAGATATCAGTACTTATCAATATTATGTTTAATTTACGTACTAGAAATTTTATTACGGTAATGTTGGTGATGATTATCTGTCTGGTTTATCAACGTTATCAGATCACGATATGAAACAAATTGTACCAAATTATTTTTATATGAAATTTCTGTAAAAGGAATAACTTTTACATTCATACTATGAACAATATGAAGAAGGTATTAAAAAATATATCTAGCTTTATGCATATTTTCTTATTTATTTGTTGACTTTAATCATTATTCGTGAATTAAAATATGGAAAATTACCGTTATTATATTAGATCGATCATTTACGTAGTGTATGAAATAACTGTAAATTTTAACAGATTGTAAGTTGAGATTTCGGAAAGTATAGTTTAAAAAATCAAAGGGTTGTTTGTACATTTGAGCTGAATTAAAATTTTGTGATTTTTGTAGTTTAGTTTATTAAAATATAAAGTATAAATTTCGTTGAAAATAAATGAATGAATAATAAATATACGAGTAAATATATAAATATTAATTATTTCTAGTTTTTTCTTTTGTTTTTAGGTCTTTTAAATATTAATCTGTAATATCAGCATACTTGCAACAAGATATTTCAGCTCTTCGATCGCATTCTACATACTTATTTAGAGAATATAATTAATTCTCTAATATAACTTTAGCTGTATTTTTTAAAATTTTATCTATAATTTTCTGCCAACAAGATTTACATTGAAACCTTTTTATTGCAGTTTGTTCTCAATTTATCAGTCTACTGATTATAATTTAGTTATTTTTAAAATCGATTTATTTTAATCTAAATAAAAAATATAACCACTTTGAATATAAAAATAATGAAAGTTGTTATTAAACTCAAAAAGAAATAAAAAAGTTATTACTTACAGAAGGGTTTATTATAATGATTGGAATTCAATTTTAATATTACAGTCGTAAAAAAAGATGGTTTTATTTAACACTACAGTATATGACTATTTTTAGTCATATGGGTCTATAACATACTTGGTAAAAATATTACACGTACAATAATAATAATAAAATAAAACACGTTTTGAATTAAATAAAGATGTAATAGGAAATCCTTAGTTTTAAAAATATACTTGACGATGATTACACTTAGGAATATCTTAACCTGTATGTTTGTAATAGTAGATGAAAGTAAGGGATACATCAATAAAATCCTTCTAATCTTGATTTTTGGGACAGATCTCTCATTTATCATAAAAAAAGTCATCAAAATAAAGTTGAATTTACTGGAATTAAAAGTCCATATTTATGGTAATTACCTCGCCGTAATAATAATTTCACATTAGCTATTAAAATCAGCAGAACTCATACTCCCTCGTTTGACAGTTAACCTAAATCTGCTGATTCAACAAACAGTAATATTACTTACGACGTGAGTTCTAATGCACTCCTTGTACTCCCTGGATAAATAGAAATATTTTTATAAAATTCATTCAGTTATAAAATACTTGAAAAAGTATGTTGTGCACAGTCACACTTTAATATTCAAGAAAAATTAATTTTGAGTAGTATCAAAGTACCAAAAAGTAAAGTGTTAAGTTGAAAAATTTTCATTAATTTATTAGCTTTTTATGTGATTGTAAAAAAATGTAACGTTGGTATTGTACAAAGGTAGTGTAATATTTGAGCAATGATTACTATTGTCCTTGTATCTAATTATTTGTAAGCAATGCACTTAGACTGCCTCCTTATCTACGAACTTACGGCACGTTTTGGAAAAATCAAATTTCTATAAAATTTGATTTTTCAGCAGCCTCGATAAAATAATTAGGTGAATTAAATAAACAAGCGAAACATTTTATTTTTTAAGGCATACTATTTGTTCAATTTTTGTAATTTTTTTGTTTTGTGATCTCTCATCCTACTGAAACATGTTTTTTTACTGTTAATTGTATATTTTTCATATTATTTCTATTTAATTACATACTTTAATTCTCATAATTTTTTCTTTCCTCCCATAACTGAACTCTTTTGGTGCAGTTAACATTTTTTTATTCTTCTTTTGTTTTTAAAAAAAATTCTCAATTATACTTGATAATGAATGAATATTACAGTATCTTTGATTGCCTAGATATTTTATGTTAATACAATTTTTGTTCTATCTCTGGTTATATTTTGTTTGAATTATTCTTTTAATCTTTTTTTTTTTAACTTTCTTGTATTATTGTCTGTTTAAATATTTGACTTACTGTTGTAACAGAATATTTACTTTTATTTTAAACTATATTTTGAGTTTTTTGTGTTCATTTATTTATATAAACAAGTTTAAGCTAACTAACTTTGATTCATGTTTAGTTTTTGGGAAAAAATACTATAAAACAGCAGTTTATCTGATATAAACAAATATATTAAACTATTTAGTTATTCAATTTCATTCATGACATTAGGCACTAAAGAAATAGATTATCCCTATTTTTCGTCAATCAATTTGAATGAGGTATATTAATATAAATGATCAGAAATTATTTTAATTTAATAGTTTTGAAAAAAAATTGAGATATTTTACATTTTGTTAAAGGCAAATTAAAAAACAATTAATTTGTGATTAACATTAAATGTATACTGTATAGTTGGCCAGGATAAACTATTATGAAAAATCATAATTGTAAATGCTGATAATCTTCTACTAAACTTATTTTTATCTGTTCTTAACGTACGTCTTTTTTTACAGCACAGTTCTCTTAGTAGGCTTTACTGTGGTAAACATTTTTTAGATAAAAGAATAAAGAAAAGAATTTTTTTATATTTAGTCATTTTTGGGGACGGAAAAACACATAAAACTGTCCTCGGTTTATAACTTGGCACTTAACTCTCTCTCCTTTGATGCTCATTACTTTTTGAAAGATAAAATCTTTGAATTTTCTATTTTTTTCTATCTCCCATAATGTAACAATTGTGTCTTTGGTTGTTATAACTACGGGACATTTTTTTTAAATTATTTAATTTTTTTAAAATTTTTACAATCTGTTTAACGATTTAATATTTCAACATTGAATACTTTTATATAAAAAATTATTCTTACAGTTTGAAACTTTCTCGTTTCAATATAGTAAGAAGGTACTTGAGAGAATTATTTTATACCGTTTTTTCCCCTTCTTCAACCGGTTTTTTTATTTTCTTTACGTTCAGACTACAAATTAAGTAAAAGTATTATTGTGATTCAGTAGAACTCGCTTATAGAATGAACATTGTTTATATAAATATATATTAGTGTCTTTTCTTTTTTTATCTTAAATGTAAAGAAAAATCGTATGATGCATGAATAACGATTGTTTTTCTAAAAATAACTGTTGAAATCATTATATCGTCTTCTACTTCGTCTAAATTCTTGTGGAGAAGGAATTTTCCAGCTAGCTCGTCCTATCTTATCTTGTCCTTTCTCTCCGCCATCCTTGTTTAACAATCAACTGCCCTTATGTCTGTTCTTTTCCTTTCATCTTTTTTTCGTTTCTCTCCATCTTTTTGATTTTCATTGTATAGACTTGCTTTGGGAATTTAATAAAGTTACTATAAAATATAGCAAAATTACAGTCGCTTTGTTGTATCCTTTTTGTTGAATTCAAAATTTCCTTATGAAAACTATTCACATGGAGACATATATATTGGTGTAATTTACTATAAACTTCGCAAGTTTATACACACTGGCATTTTATATATCTGTATATATTCCTACACACACACACACACACACACATACAGGTTATGTATTTTTATATTAATTATAAATTTCTTCTATAATCTTTTATTATTATACCATCTTATCTGATGTTTTACTGAAATAGTAATTCTAAATTTATTACTTTTCTGTTGAGATTATTTATGTCGTTTTTTTAACTGCTCGATGGCTGAATGGTTTATTAAATTTTTCTTAAGATATTTTAAAATTCCTTTATAATAAACTGTAGATTAAAACAAGGGTACTTTCTTTCCTATTTTATTTGATTTTCCGGGTTAAAAGAACCTTTCTGTGGAAATCTGAAATTTTAAATTAATTCTGCCAACATTAACTGTAATTTCATCATTATTTATTAACCTACTTAAAAGAATGAAACTACAAAATTATTCATAGTAAATTACATGACTACCCAGAAAGAAGTGTAAGGTATTTAGGATGTATTTTTGTATATATGTATCTTTGTTCCACTGTAGCAGCTCAGCGCTGAGCCGATTTACATGTGTGAACCCGCGTTGGAATCCTTTGGTTACCGGAAGTGTGTCATAGGCTATATAAAAATGTATATATACGAGTATATACATATGTATATATGTATTTAGTAGTAGGGATCTGCCGGTTGAAGCATAAACTTTAATGAATTGAATTAATTAACTCTGAACTGTGAACCTCTATCACTGTGCGAGCTAGGTTTGAACTGAATGATTCGAATGAATAATATTACAAAAATATAGAATTAAATTAACGTTAAATAAAAAAAGAAAAATAATAATATTAAATTAATACAAAAAACGTCTATGTAATAATAATGGGCTTCCCGTAGGGACTATGAGTAAGGTTAGAGTGGTGAGGTGATGCAAGGATGTCTGCGAGGCTAGCCAATCATCATCTGGTATTAGATGGAGTGGGCTGTTTTGGAAGATGCCCATAGAGTGCTTTTATTTCTCTGCAAAAATCTTTCGATTTTCGAATTTAAACGGGGTACTTGTTGGCTAAGTTTTGCATGAATCAGATAACTCTGGATCTAACAAATCAAGGTTATTCGGAATTGTTGTTGTCTTCGCAACCAATTATCTGATTTTCAATATTTAAACCTGGTATTTGTTAGTGTAATACAAAATCATATATAATGAAGATTCAGTTCAGTCAGAACAAAATTACTAATGTTACTCAACAACGTATTTTTCGGTAGTCGTGATTTTATTTATTTTTTTAATATTTTTAAAGATGCAGATCTTATAAAAAAGTTTGCAAATCTTTTATATATTTATCTGAAACTTTAGTACTTTTATAATTGTCTGAATAAATAATGTTTTACGAAAAAAAACAAATAGCGGTTATAATAACAGATTAACTCATTCTCCTGAACTATACTACTAGTATGACTCTGCTAGTAGTTTTTATCAGATAAAATAAAAATTTGTACTTTCCCATCCAGAGCTGTTGGTTTAGAAGGGAAATTGTAATTGGCCCAATTTGGGCATATGAGGTTTTCAACGGATCTTTACGTTTTGACACGTAAGGAATCCAAAAACCGGATAGAAATTTTCCGGATTTTCCTATGGTCGTGTGTGTTGTTTTGGTGTGTGTGTGTGTGTGTGTGTGTGTGTGTGTGTTCAATCTTGCACTCCAATCCAGCAACTGGAGGTAGTTGTACCTCCAGAACTACCCGATTGATTTTACCAAATTTGATCAACAATTAAAAAATAGCAATATTTGCATAAAAAGTTTATGCAGAATCGTACCCCCATCCCAAAAAATGCTGTAAAGTACTGCTATGTTGTGACGTCACAGGTGATTGGTAGAATTAAATAAATGAATATTTTAAATGTAAAAAAAAAGTAACTCTGTCTGGCTGGGTTTTGAACTCGAACGCCTGGTTGAATTCGATATAATTCAAATTTATATTATTTTCATTGCTCGGTAACCGAATAGTGAATTAAAAAAAAAAAAACAACTAACTAAAATAATTTAAAAAATGTTTCATTCATTGTTAAATTCTAGTTTTGCATACATTTCATTAATACGTATATAATATCACACACACACACACACACACACACACACACACACACACACACACACACACACACACACACACACACACACAC
>JAAAKQ030003020.1:6560-18851 GCA_010016005.3 Zanna intricata | reverse complement strand
ATAATGAAATAAAAAAAATGAAAAAATAAATATATAAATTTAAAAAGTAATGATATTTAAGAACTTACAACTAATATCACAGAGAAATAAAATTAAAATGTTAAAAACTGAAACTAGATTAAAATTAGAAATAACCAAAACTAAAGCTAATATCACAGGTGAAAACTATCTAAAACTTAAAACTAATAACAGGTAAATCTTAAAACTAATATCACAATCACAATCTAAAAAATAAAATTAAAACTAAAATATAAAACATTATTAAAAAATCCATAAGGGGTGTAAAAGGCCCCCTAAGGAATAGTAGAAAAATTATGTAAAACTTAAATTTTATTAAAAATACTTGCACGTCGCAGGAATAGGAGAACCCGGCCTATAACATTCTTGTCATTTCCAAGGATATGGCAAATGTTTACCGGTAATTTAAATTTGCGACGTAAGGTTGCATAACATATGCAGTCTATCAAGATATGACGCACAGTTAAGCGACAGTCACATCTTACGCATAGTAGTGCATTCTCTTCTGACATCAGGTACCCATGGGTGGCTCTCATGTGTCCTATCCACAATCAGCAAAGGATCACTTCCTCACGATGATTATTTCTGC
The DNA here is from genome assembly GCA_010016005.3 of Zanna intricata. Classification (NCBI taxonomy): domain Eukaryota; kingdom Metazoa; phylum Arthropoda; class Insecta; order Hemiptera; family Fulgoridae; genus Zanna; species Zanna intricata. The sequence goes on along the minus strand of JAAAKQ030003020.1, from coordinate 18,244 downwards.
ATGAAGAGTCCATAGCAACACAGTATCTTTAATACGTCGGAGTTTATTATCGACTTGTGGCCATCCATTCACCTTGCCAGTTTGCATGAAGAATGAGTTTTATATGATTAATAAAGCCGCATGTAGCAACATGTATGGTGAAAGATGGCCGACTACATGCGTTCTTAGTTGTGGAATCCACATGTTCATTTCCTGGAATCCCCACATAGCTAGGGATCCAGCAGAAACTCACTCACGTGTTGCGATGCTTCAATTCGGTGATTGCATTATATATTTCTATGACAATAGGATGTCTGGAATAAAAGTTTTCCAGGGCTTGGAGAGCACTGTACGAGTCACTACAAATAAGGATATTGCGGTACGTGGTGTTAATGATATTCAGAGCCTTGTTTATGATATATAGTTCAGCAGTAAATACACTTGTGATACCGGGTAGGCCAAACATAGATTCTATCATCGACAACAAATGCGCAACCAATGGTATCATTTTGCTTCGATCCATAAGTGTATGCTATTGCATCTATGTAAAGAAAAAAATTTATGATTAAGTGTGAAATGAAATGTCTAATATATATAATATTTAACTGTGCTGTTATTCTACAAACAACAATTTCAATATTCTTTTTAATCACTTGAAAAGTTTTGTGAATTATTGGAATAAACTTCTTCCCTCACAAAGTCCCAAAGGAAAGATGTTAAATTCTACTCTTAAGGTGATGTCTCTACCATTATTAACTGAACAATTGATGTATCCATGTTATGAGGTAATCTGGCATTTTTCTCACCCAATAATAAAATCATTTGACAGCTCATGTGGCTTGTAGCACCATTCTGCTGGAAATACACATTGGCCATGTTCATTTTGTCCAATGTAGGCCATAAGAAGCCAGTCAGCATTAACCAGTGGTGCTCTATATTGACTGTAACAAGCAGCTTTATCGTTCTTAAGAAAACACTTTGACCACATCACTAGCCCAAAAGACACACCAAAAAGTGAATAGAAACAATGGTCAACAACTGTTCTAATGTTTACAGACCACCAGACACTGCAGTTTTGTTTATTCACCGATCTATTAAGTTGGAAATGGGTTAATCACCAAAGATAATTTTCTTAGGAGAAAAAAATCAGGATTTCCAACAGTCAATCAATTAATACATGATGTTGAGTGTGGTCTTATGGTAGCAACTGTTTGCATTAGCTGAATTTGTAAGCATGTAACCCAAGAGCTTTTTGCAAAATGCAGTTTAGGCTAGTCTTTGAGGTAAGGAATTGTTATGAACATCTTTGAATTAACAAACCAGACTTTACAATGATACTTTCACCAATAAGAATAATGTTTTAACTGATCTGGCACTACTACACTGACAGACTTGTGTTTTCACATAAGTACTTTCCTCAAAATTAACCAGTTTTTAACAAATTCGCAACTAGATTTACAACTGCTATAGGAGACAGTGCTTCAGTGACAAAAAATTAATTCAGCGACACAAACTTTATAAACTATCTCTACAAAACGTTCACGAATTTGTAGTAAATTTTACAATTTCTTTGCATTACTGGAGAGTATATAAATTCTATTTCCATTTTATGTTGTTCATAAATTAAATTGTAATGTTTTTACTAAACAGTTGTTAATAAACAACATCTATGTGCGATAGTTGAAAAATACTATAGAATTCAAAATATCACATCTCAATGAATAACCCCCTTACTTTCAAATGAAAAATAGCTTAAGTCTTCCTTTTTCCATTTCTTCATTTTTATAATTTGTATATTATAGGTTAAAAAGTTCTATTAAACAACATTAAATGAATTTTAACTCATACCTTTTCATCCATTGCATTTAGCTTAAAAATCATAATTAACAAAAAATGTTTACAAGCTTTATTTACGTATGAACCTTTCCTCTGTAAATACGGTCACATTTTCTTTTTTTATTACATAATTACACACATACTTATGAACAATTTTTTGCAGATAACATTTGTTTTTCTCATGAAGTAACCACACCAATGCAATTTTTAAAAACATTATACGTAATGTCATGTAAATAATAGCCCTGGTACTTTTAATGAGAAGTCAAAAATCATTGACAGCTGTTATTACATCTGGGCTATGTAATAAATTTTACTGAACATTATTATTACATTACAGCTGAGTAATTAGAAAATATTACTTTATAATTAATAGTAAAATACCAACCCATCATAGACTTCAATCTGACAGCACACATAATGAAATCATCAAATGAAATCTTGCAATCCTTTGATGCATAACGATGAACCAGTATGTTAAGGATGTGATTGTTGAGGTGATAACCAGCTGAATTCAGTGCTTGTCTCAATTCAAAAGCACTAAGGTAACCTGTTTCTTCTTTACAATACATTCTATAAACAGACTAAAAAAAAAAGTATATATAAAAATAAATATAACTACAGTAACTTCTTCAAAAAAAAAAATCATAGTTATTATAATGAATCTTAATTATATCACATAAATTTACTATACCATAAAATTACAGTTTAAACATAAATCTTTGTAATTAAGCATTAATTTCTTAGAAGAATACATATTCCTAATGCTGCACTTATTAATTAACAGGAGTTATATGTTAATTCATTATTCTTCACATAACAAAATTTTCAATTCTCCCACATTAATAAATTATCTTACTATCATAATCAATGTTACTTAAATAAAGTTAATACAATCTAAAACTGTAAAATAATGTCCTAATTTAATTTATTATATTTACTGACATTCACATGGAATTTTTCCTTTATATAACATTGTAAACTTAATACAGTTAACATAATGTTTAATGGCAACAAATTAAATATATTATACACATTAAAAAAAAATTTTTAATTTGATAAACCATCAGAAAGTGTTTAATGGAGACAGTCTTATAAAAACAGAGCAGATAGCAGCACCCATTTAATAAATTAATAAAATATTTTCATTACAATATTACAGTAATGTAACCAAGTAGTGCAAGGATTATTTTAGTAGTTATATTTTCCACTTTTTAGTATGCTGTTTAATAAAATAATTCTATATGATTGAGAATGCAGAATCCCAAGGAAGTATTTTCGTAATAAAATTAAGAAAATATATGTCTTACCTCAAAATTCTGTACTAGGTGGTTTATGTAAATAGAATTTAAAATATAATTTAACAGAACAGTAGAATAGTATGAATCATAAAAAGATTAATTTCAGTAACATAATAATATATATATATATATATATAATTTATAAATACAACAATATTAACTAAACTACTATTTATTTTGGTTATTTATATAATTACAAACTACAAGGATTTCTGCTATCTATTGAGCATTAATGTTAGGATTAAATTTTTTAATGAAATACAACCTTGGTTATACAAATTAATTGGAGCAAAATTATCATGAATAAACAAATTTCCAATTATATGCAATAAATAGGTACTGAACCATAAAACAACTTAATGAAAAATAGCATTGTTATTATAAGAGAATTAGTCAATTCATAAAAAAAAATATGCAAATACACACTTTTGTATTTATAAATAATTATGTTAAAAAGATTTTATTTTTTAGTTTATAAAAATCTTTACATAATAAAAAAAAACCTGACAAATCAGTAACTAGAAAGCTATAAAATCAGTATAAGAAGGCTAAAATAAAAAATACAATTTGATATAATTTAGAAAAGTATAATACATGTAGCAGTTTGCATAATTGAAGTTAAATATAGGAAAGTAGTTCAATAATAGAGATGCCAAAGAAACTGGAAATTGTTTAAAAAAATAATAATAAGTATTAATAGTTATAATAATAACAAATAAAATGAGATGTCACTAGAACAACAAGTTACACAACATAAAATTTAAATTCATTAACTTAGAGCAGCGATTCCCAACCTGTGGTACGCGTACCCCTGGGGGTACGCAGGGTCCAATTGGGGGTACGTTAACTTATATAAACATTATTATAATGTATTATGTCTACAATATGTAGTTTAAAATGAACCTTATATCTAATAACTTACATCTAGCAGCAAGTTATATTTCAAAGTTAAGACTGACAATAGATAGACCTTAAGAGAAACGAGACACATTTTTAGGAGTAGGTATGTAGTTATCAGGGGAGGGGTACTCATAAATGAAATTTTTATTAAGGGGTAAGGGAACAAAAGAAGGTGGGGAAGCACTGACTTAGAGGACTCATTTAATTTTAAAAGAAGTTGATTAATTCATAAAACTCCTAAGACTATTCCATAACTGGAAGTGCTTTCCACTTCTATTGGAACACAGTAATATTTCCACATATAGTTTAAGAACAATCATGAAATATGAGCACATAAGAGATAAGAAACTGACAACTAACTTCTAATTCCAGACCTAGGAATCACATTTCCAGTGCTACAAATTCTTAAACCCTAAAAAATAAAAAAAGATGTTATGTAAAAAAAAAAAACAGAAAACCTTGTTTAAAGAAATCCATAAATAATTTTTCTGTTTGACTGTTTGTTCACTGGAAGCTGAAGAAATGTTATCATTTAAATCACCAAAGCTAATGTGACATTCATAAAATTATTCAATTTAGCAGATATTTTAATCAATTCTATAATACAGTTTGAATTAAATTAAACAGAACAGATTGATATATATTAATTATATTAAAACAACTTTTGCTTATATCAAACTACTCAGTACAAAATTTTCCAGAAGTAAAAGGAAATGCAAAAATGTTACCAATCATTAAAATTAAAGATGTGATTAATTTGTGTCTATAGCTATCACAAGTTATAAAATTTAAATATCATAATCCAGCTATTTAAGTACGATATACTTATAAATTTTATTAGGTTATTATAATAATACTCTAAACTTATCACACATAAGCATACAAATTATCAGACTCAATTATTCATTCTATTCAATTATCTAAATGAATATTTTTAATCAAATAGAAACAAATTTTTTTTTAGACAACATATAATTAATTATTTAATTTAAATTAATAAAAGATAAATACCCTCCATTTTCTGACATCTATCCATAAATGCTTAAACTCATCAAATCCAAGTTTGCCAGATCGATCATAATCCATCATTGCAATCATACTTCGACAAACATCTTTTGAAAAACCTTCTGGTGGTAGTTCTGAAAAAAATTTCATTATCATTTTATTGTAATCATTATATTATTTTAATTCAGCTTCAGCTTTATATTTACAAAAAATTTAGAATAATTTTTTTTTTAATCATTTTATTCATCATATTTGTTATTTTTCAGATATTAAGGATAAAACATCAGTAATTTTCAGGTAACATTATCTTTTAAAAGTAAAAAAGGATAGTTTTCATAAAACTTATATAAATTACTGGTGTTTACAGTTTATTTACCTCTATGTTTTTTCAGATTAATTACCAACATGGCTTCAAAATGTTAACATTTAAAATGATACGGGATTTGAGAAATTCATACAATGATTAGATATTGTGAAAATCTAAAGCTCAGAGAAAAAAAAACATTTATTTATCACTAAAGAATTAAAAACATTTCTAGTAAATTCTCATAAATAGAAACTTTCCTACTTTATATCAATTCACATCTGGCAGGCATGGACTAACTCACATTTAAGGAAAATATTTTTTTTCTTCTAAAATTTAACATTATATAAACAGTACAAAAAATAAAATGATTGTGACTAAAAAATTAATTTTAATCCAATGAAATAAAATTCTTGTAAATTGATTTCAACTACTTTTACTGGAATCCACACAACTTTAGTGATTTCATCCAACAAGTCATTAATACTGGTCTATTTCACAACCAATTTTTCAATATCATGGCTCAATCATGTAAATAATATAGTGGGGAAAAAGACATTCACAACAGCTATGAAATAGTGTTTGTAAATTTCTGTATTTTTAGAAATTGTTAATTTTCTTATTTATAATAGATATTTTTCCTAACTTTCATTAAAAATTAAGTAAATAAAGATCATCTGTAACACAATTTTTTCTGTAGTTAAACACTTTTATTAATGGTTATAGTTCTATTTGCTCAATCTTTCACCAAAGTTTGTGGCAAAAATGTTAATAATGAAATGTAATAAAAGGGAATTTAAACGTATACTCATAATAAAAACTTTCAATGAAAGTAAAATTAAATTTTCTTTTTCTTTTCTTTAGTGAAAGTGAAACTAACAACTCCATCTATCTAAACTATTATAATACTTATAATTATAAAAAGTATTATAATTACTATAATACTATAATTATTACCAGTATTATAATTAGGTTTACAAATGAAAAAAAAATGTTCTATTAAATACATTAAAGAATAAAAACCTATTCTTTTTAAAGAAATTTCACAATTTTAAAAATAAATTATAACTTAGAAGTACTTCTAAATTTTATGACACATTAATCATTGGATACTGCATTGAAAAAAGATAGGGTATAGTCAAAACCAATTTTTTTTTCAATAATACATCAATATGTAAATGTAGTATATATGTAATAAAGACACTGTTTAATGATAAAAAATCAATTATTACAAATAACACTTGAAAAAACGATAGGAAAAAATTGTATATTGTAGAACAAAACAAGATACTTTTGTAAAACATATTAGCAAAGAAAAACACAAATAACATGCAGTCCAAGATGCAACTACTGATGGTAAAGTTAACTAAGTAATTAATGTACCATAGAATATTAATAGTAATCATATGTAAAAAAAAAAAAAAAGACTCACCACAATTTACTTAAGATAAAAAAATAATGTGCACACAGTTTAATAACTAAATCATAACAAAAAAAACACAAGTTATTCATTTGAAAAGCAAAATTATCAGTTATTTTATTGAATTCATCCAACGCAATTGTAATTTACTGTATACAATTAACTGCTTATAAATCAAAACAAATGTATAGAGAACTGATATTAACTTCTTATTAAAAAAAAAAAAAATCTCTAGTTCGTTTGGCATTATACTATACATGTTTTATCAAATTACCTAATATCAGCAATACACAATAATATCAACAAATGAAATACTCATAACGCATTATTACTAGGCAATTATAGCTCAACACAAATATAATATAAATCATCATATTTCTCAACTAATTCAACTATCTAAATAAAATCTACTTTATCAAATTTATCTAAATAAACAGAAAAAATATTCTAAAATTAATGTTTAAGAAACCATAATTAAAACTAAAAGTATTCCTCTTTGGTTAATTGTTGTCACCTGAGATCCACGAACATCACTGCCATATCAAAGGAAAAATTACTAACTACATTTAGATAATTCTTTTTATAAAAAGCTGAATAGAAAGAAATAGAATTTTCTAATGCATACATAAGCAGAAACAGCAATTTGAGGTTGTAAGTAATCACTTAATGGAAAAAATATGAGAGGTTATCTCTAAAGTAAAAACTGTTTCATTATAAAAAATATATTCTGAAAAATTTTTAAATATTTTTTACTTCTCTTAAACTACATATCTTATACTACTTCTCTATATAATCACCAGATTGAATTCAGATATTCATCGTAGCGATACACCAGCTTCTATATATCCTCGTCGTATTCTTCTGTCACCAGTACATTTAGCCACTAACAGCATTTTTAAATTCATAGTCACCCATGAATTGCTTACCACTCAAAAATTCTTTCAATTACCCAAACAAGTGGTAATCAGAAGGAGCTAAGTCTGGACTATATGGTGGGTGATTGTAAATTTCCCATCCAAATGTTCTCAGTAAATTACATGTCGGACCCACAACATGTGGACGTGCATTATTGTGCAGCAAGATGACGCCGTCAGCCTCCCACATTGCTGATTTTGAATGGCGTGCCACAACTTACGTAGAGTTTTGCAGAAGGCTTCTGCATTTATTGTTGTTTCACATAGCATGATATCAATTGGCAGTATGCGATACCGAAAGACTGTGGCAATCAGTTTGCATCCAAATGGCTGGCTTGACCTTTGATGGTCTGGTTGGCGATTCAGGATGATGGCATTCACTTAATTGCCATTTTCTCTTTGGCATGTAATACGAAATCCACATTTCATTGTCAGTAATAATTGAATTAAGGAACTCATCACATTTTTCTGTGTAGCGTATCAAAAATTCCAAAGCAAAGCCCATTCAAATTTTTTTGTGATGTTCTATAAGACGTGCAGCACCCAATGTGCACAAACCTTTCTGAAGCCTAAACAATGAGACCAATAACAGCCTTGAAACATCGGAAAGAAGAAAGGCCAGGTTGGAAATCGTTAGCGATATCTTTTCTGATTTCATCATGTTTCAACGATTGTTTCATCATGTTTCAACGATTTCAAGTCTTCAGTGATTATCAAGGGCCTCCCAGAATGTTCTTCATGCACATTAATTCTGTTATTTCTAAACCTTTCACACCATTTTTCAGATGTTTCTTTCATTTATTATATTATCAGCCTTATTTTAATGGTTTAAAAAAGTTTGAATCCGTGTATTTCACAGTCTGTGGCAAAATCAATTTTCCTATTCATTTTATAACATAAAAACTCACACATAATCAAAGACACTATAATGCAACTTAAATAACAATGCATATGTACATTACTAGCATGGCCATGAACGACACAGGTTCGCCAAACTTAAGGAAAACATTTCCCAGTGGTCTTTACTTTAGATAAAACCCTCGTATATACAAATAAAACCAAACCAAAATGAGTGAAAAAATCTAGTAATTGGAAAACCAATCACATATTATAAGTAAAAACTTAAGAAATTATGAGAAACAAACATAAAAACAGAAATAAGAAAATACTAAAATACAATATAATGGTGCTTGCAATACATATATACAAGAGTTGTTCAGCAATAAAAGTGAAAATGCCAAAGCCAAAAAAAACTATAATTAAGAAATAAGACATATCAATATTTAACAAATATCAAGTTTTAATCTTACACTTCTTTATTAATGATTTAAAGAAATTTTTTTAATACTAAAATACAATATAATGGTGCTTGCAACACATATATACAAGAGTTGTTCAGCAATAAAAGTGAAAATGCCAAAGCCAAAAAAAACTACGATTAATAAACAACACATATCAATATTTAACAAATATCAAGTTTTAATCTTACACTTCTTTATTAATGATTTAAAGAAATTTTTTTTATATCATAAAATTATTTTTGTAAGATTTCAGTAATTTTTGTAGGTGTTTGAAGTTGTGGATTATTATTAAGTTTAATTTTAACCTTTATGGATTAGAAATAACAAGTACATGTTTTTATTAGTATTTCTTCTTAGGAACATCATAAATTAAAAATTAATTCATAAAATAGGAATAATGTTTAATTTTCTTTCAGTTTGAAAGTTACGTAAATAAAGATGCTCAAGTTTTAATGATTAAAAAATGTTTTTTGAAATGACTGGATAGATTATGAAAATAATTAAATATCTAAACTTACTACTTAATAAATACCTATAATATTATAATAAATGGAAACAGTTCTACAAATTTATGTTCATATTTATTTTTGTTAACAATAACAGAATAGTGATCAATACAGCTACTATTTAGTATAAAACTAAGATTATTCAAGTAAATATCTGACTGATAACCTTAAATTTCTAAAACTGAAACAAATTATTAAACATCCCAGCTCTATTAGAAAAAACAGTAAACATCGCACCTCTATTAGAAAAAACAGTCAAACAAGAAACACTGATTCAATTAAAACCATTTAAAACTTTTATTTTACCATTTTAAACTTACATAGAAATCTATTTCTTAATGCTAATAAAACACAGGATGTATATAAAAAAAAACAAATAGAAATAATCAGATGATATGAATACATTTAATTTAAAATAATAATAATAATTGAAAAAAATTATAAAATTTATAAATAAAAGAAACAAAATCTGAATTCAAACAGTATGGTAGTATAATAATTTTCACACAAATGCTTGTAAAATGCTTGAGGTGTTTGCAAGGCCATTTTTTATTAGATAAATATAAACTGTGTACAATTTCTAAGACATGGGAATATAAAAAGGAACATTAAGTCACACAATTATAAAAAAATTAATGAACACAGAACATGTGTTTCACATCTTTATTAAACTCAATTACGTGTTGAATAAACACATTTTGTAAAAACATATGCTTACCAAATGCTTGTGCAAAAGGTGTATCCTGACATAATGATCCACAGAATGTAGACAGAATTTGTTGAATAAGACTGCTCGGGCCTGTTGTATTGGGTATCTCTGATAACACAACAGGGCATTAAAACAACAACATTAACCTAAACTAACATCCAAGGTAAAAAAAATCACACAAAGAAAAAAACAAACAAAAAAATACTCAAAAGAACACACAATAAATTTACATGAATTACCTGAAATGTTATAATAAATAATAAAATATATTAAAAAAAAATTCAGTATTTACCAAACATATCAATTTAGTCAACAAAAATAGGAATAAGAAATATTAAAGAATGAGTAAGAAAAATGAGTTGGAATGAGACAAATGGAATAAAACAGAAAGGAATAAAATTCAAAAATACTTGAAAAGTTTCATATTTAAAATAAAGTATACACTTCCTAATTAGGGAATACAGATCACAACCTATGTTCTATGGGACAGATCTGAATGTTAATTAAAATACAACATGATAGATCAAAGAAATACCTTAGCATTTTTTTTAAAAATATACAACAAAAACAAATTTGAAAACAGTTTTATTAAAAAAAAAAAAAAAAACTCAATTTTAACAATTTAAAAAAAAATTTTTCTTGAGGGTGCAGAATTCTTAAATATAATATTCATTTAAAAATCTAACTCTTGGAATCAGGAGAATAAACAAGTTCTGATACCTAATATGTAGCTTTGAAAAATAGTACAGAGGCCGGTAATAATATTAATTGAAAACAAATATCAAATTGATGATACCACTTGGAAAATTTGAGTATCAAATTAAATCGAAGAATTAGCAAAAATTAAATACATACTTAAAATATTTATCACAATTCAATTTTAAAGATAACTCAAGAGTCCACAACTTGATATCAAATCAATGGAAACAAATTAAATACAGTTATCAAAATCTAATTTTTATAAAATCAGTAATTTTTAATTTTAAATGATCTATGTATAGTATATTTTATGACAGCAACTTTATTTTTAAATAAATTATGCTACTTACAAGATATAGTAATGGCACTGGGTGTAAAATCTCAAAATAGAATGCAATTATCGCAAATTAATTTCACAGGAATTTGGTGGTTTTTAAATGTAAATTAATCTTGTAATTTGTTTTTAAAAAAATATGCATCAAGTTAAAATACAAGCGTGTGTTCTAGTTTGCTCAAAAATTTACTTCTTATTGAATATAAATGAACCATCTAATTTTTTTTATTATCGCAACTTATTTTTTTAAACAACTAAGGATTTCCTAGCATGATATCAAAAAGCAGTAAATCCCTATCAAAGATAGATCTTGATACTTGCATTCTAATTTTTTGTTTTTCAAAGTAGCAGTGCTATCTTGATATTAAGTTAAGAGCTCTTAATTTATTTAAATAATAAAATTCCTAACAAAAAATTGAACAGTTTATTAATAAGTAAAAAGCAGCTCATTTTGATATGACTTAGAACATCATCAT
>JAAAKQ030003019.1:18392-38675 GCA_010016005.3 Zanna intricata | reverse complement strand
TATTTATAATCAGTCAGCATTCATTATTGTTGTTGCCGATCCCCTTTACCTTTTGATCCGATGTAACATGAACTGTTTCACCAGACTAAAACTAAGAAAGAAAATTCAAAATAAATTAAATTGCACATTAGGTTTGACAAAAATAAGTCAGTTCTTATTAATAATAATAATACACTGACCTAGTAAGAATTTGACTTGGCAAAAAAATGATAAGATTCAATGTGTATAGAACAGAAAACATAAGGTTAAACTATTTAAATGACATCTTACATTTTTAATCTTAATTGAAAAAACACTCCTTTCAAATACCGATCAATCTTTATTTATTCATACTCGTATTTAGGAAATATTTTAGATCCTGTAATCTTAACTGTTGACGAACTGACATGAACCGCAAATCACTCCTGTCCTATGTCAGGTTTACTAGAGCATGTGAGGAGTGAAATGGTTTTCAGTGGCCTACACACTATGCTACATACATGGTAGCAAGTCAGCACGGCAAGCCCACCGAAATGCTGATGGAATGAATGAACTATTACATTAGAACTACTCATAGTTAAATTTACAGTTAAATTATTCATTAAAATTGAAAACAAAATTAATTCAGTCTCTTGTTACTTAAATAATGTAAAAGCATAGAAAGGGTTACTAGCGGGAATTTACACCCTCTTTCAATATTGAGTAGTACTGTTGTCGTTTAGTTATTTTAGCAAAATCAACAATAAATTCGATTTGCTTCAGCTCATGCAGCGAAAGTGTAATGTGTTAAAAATAATTTGCTTGATGCATTGTATCGTTTATTCCTAGATAATAAAAAATATCTATTGACGAATATATAAATAAAATTATAGAAAAATTGTTGTTTAGCAGACCTGTAAAAATGTACAGTAGTATGATAAGAATTATTCTGTTGGACAGATGAATCATCATATTGTTAAATATCCTACTCTAAGTAAAAGGAGAATTGTAAGTATAAATCATTTTCCTTAAGTGTCACAAGTCATACATAAATAAACTGAATAATTTACAGAAAAGCAATCGTAAGTTTTTTTTATTTATGCCACAATGAAATAGGCTTAATTTTTCAGCATATTTATACACCTTTTTTTAATGAATATAATATAAATGCTATATTTAGCTTATTAAGAACATTTAAGTTTTTGATAACTAGAAAAAACTCATTATTAAATGACTACAATGCCAACTAATTTAACAAAAAAATTGAACTTATAAATCAGGCCGTTAAAGAAGTAATGTTGTTGAAGGTAAAAGAAAGGAATTCGCGACGGGTCCTTACATTACGTGACCTACGGCTAAGATCAAGTTAACGACGTAACTCGATTGCCGATTACTTTCTCTCACGGTCAGGGAAAGTCCCGTCCACTCAGATGACGCAACCGGTTGACCGTACGGTTAATGTTAGGTTGCTGATTTTCATACATGAACAGCTTCTTAAAACACAAAGACCGGCTTTATAATAAAGCTAGTTCTTTTATGTGTCAAATTATGACAACACACGTTTTTCATACAGCCTTTGTTTCCGTATTATAAACAAGCAGATATTATTCACTTGAATTTTTTATTGCAATAGTTGTTTTAAATAAAGAGAATGATTATTTGTTCAACTATATAATAAACTTGGCTCATAACTCACGTACTTCACGGTATAATAACACTTTATTCCTTAATTTCCTATTCTTTTATGTTTTACTACACCACAAAATTTATCTATTCAAATTTTTATAGTAATTGTAAATAATAAAGAAATCTACCTAATAAACTATCATATTTTTATAAAACAAGATTATCTCGTGTTACATAAATCTATATTTATAGTGGAAAAAGTTATTCTATCAGAAATGGTTCTGTAAATATAAGTAATATTTTTAATCACCATATTTTAACTCAATAAGTTTGAAGTCAAAATAAATCCAAGTATGAATATAATATTATTATAATTTCATGTAATTGTAAGATATTGCTAACCATAGAAATGATTATTCTCAAAAAAATTCATTAGTAAATTTCAAATAATAAGCAACTGATATTTTTCAAAAGTAAGCATCTGAATTGTTAGTTTAATAATCAAATCAGAATAACGATAATATTAAAAAAAGTAACAAAAATACTAAAATTTGGTGTGTAATTAATATGTACTAGTTCTTCGTAAAAGAAGGTAAATTATCATTCTTCTTTATCTCACCATAAATCATCAAAATCACTTATCAAAAAATTATTACCTTCTGTAAAGTCTTAAAGAATTTTAAAGTACCTTTTGTATTTACTAAAGATATACCAGATGCAATAAAATAATTTTCGGCCTTTCATCCGGAGGTCCCGGGTTCGAATCCCGGTCAGGCATGGCATTTTTTCACACACACTACAATTCATTCATCTCATCCCTCTGAAGATATACTTAATTGTGGTTCCGAAGATTAAACAAAAAAAAAAAATAATAATTTCCAGCCTACACCTATAATAATAAAAAAAATACCTGACTTCAGTTTGGCTATTCGGTCCTTCGAAGTAGTGTGTTTGAAAAACATACCAAAGATTATCGTGATGTAGCGAAACACTGCTTCTAGCGCAATTCCTACAGTTCGAATTTTCTAAGGAGATCCGGTCCTGTTCAGAGCGTCAAGTACCTATTCTGATTCACTGTTGGCCTTCTGTACGATATCAAAACGGCAACCCTTCAGCCTCAGTTTCATCTACAGAAAAAGAACAACTCAGAATGGAGAATACTCGAAGTGAAGTCATGATCGTGATGTTATCATAAAAAAACTCTCGTCTTTTTTCAGCTGTGTCGGCGAGAACATTGTTAAGTTTGAGAACCCGATTAATTATTGAAGAAAGTGAAAACTCTTGGTCACACCTTACTCTCCGTCCTGAAAATTGAGCTTTCTTTCTTGTAAAGAGTGATGCTTAATTGTCAATGTTTTCATCACCTTAATATACATACCTGTGTATATCATCTAAACACGCAAACGGAAGATAATGAACCTTGACAAGAAGTTTTGGTCATTCAGGGCTTGTTAAGGATATCCTAAAATATTTGACAATTTTCTTCTTCTGTTCTCGAGTTAGGAATCTAAACACGATTTTAATCCAGATGCAAATGACATATCGATTATGACAAGTTTTTTTTTTAAGGTGTATTCTGATGTTGTTTCCGTAACATTTTCCTAATTTTATTCACATTTTAGGGAGCGAAATAACAGATGAGCTATTGAACGAAGTTAAAAAATCACATTTAATACAGATCGATCCAGATGCAAAGCCATTCAGTGTTTTGACATACGAAAAATTTTATTCGTATCTACTACAATGTCATTACAAGAAAGTAATAAACTCACCTAAGTCTAGCTGTTGGTAAAAAACCGCATCTGGCTAATAATCGTAATAAGAGAATCCCATCCGGATAGATATTTCCTAATAACTGGTCAGTATTAAATAAGCAGATTAGAATGTGCAGATTAGTACTGGTGAGGGAGTCGGTGGAATATGAATACTGAAATGTAAATTTGTCACTAAAAAAAAAAAAAAAAAAATCAAATGACTAAATTGATAAGGCAATGTACTGAGAGTATGGGCCATTTCTAACAAAATAGCCTGTTGCAAAGGACTTTTTAATGATAGAGTATGTAAACCTGCTAGGTTCCTGAAATATTAAACCACAGAAAGGTATGATGAAATAAGAACAAATGCGGATACTATATATAAAATTAACAAGAACGAAAGAATTTACTAATTCTCTGCTTATCTTCTGATCCAAGACCTATTCCTCTGGTCAAAGAACTATTTTCTTCTTTGTATCTCAGTAATTACAAAAAAACCATTTCGTAATTTCTGAATCATGATATAGTGACAGCCATAATATTTTATTACAGAAATTTTGTAAGTAGCGTGATTCAAGCAAATAAAAAAGGGGTTAAAGGAACGCAAAAAATCGTATTTAAAAGTTAAGTGTAAAGATACACCCAATTAAGAAAACAATGTAAAAAATAAATAGAAAACAATAGAAATAAAAGATCAAGATAATGTAATATTTAAACTAAATTAGCGACTATTTAAGAAAAAACCACACACTGAAACCACAAGTAATCGAAAATGGTGACCTAATCGAAAAGTGACCTGGGCTCCAAACAATAATTAAAAGATAATGCAGATATATTTGAATACTATGATATATACCTAGAATATTTGAAAATCATCAGATGTCAAAACATCAGTGCTTTTACTTGTGTGATCTCACTTCTTCACATGCTATGAAGCATGCTGTGAAGAAGTTATCCCACTACTAGTAAAAGTACAACCTTAAATACGGAGACTCAGTCTTATCGAAAAACGTCGCTAATTTTGCCAAAATGTCTTATATTGAAAACGGCTGAAAGTAAGGTTCCTTAGCATTAACATTTTCATTGTCTAAGAATCCTAAATGATTAAGATTCGGCAAATACTGACATACACTACGGTTGCGGAGAATATATAACTATTTTTCTCACCAAAATCACGGAATATTTTGCCTTTCTTCAAGACGGTTAGGCATAAAAACCGAATCAGAGCACACTATAAAATGATGGAACCTTCAGCGATGTGATAAATACCTACGAGTATGGAACATATATTCGATTGTGTGAGGGCAATAAAAAGATCAGAAAAACGAAGTGTTATTGATAAATAAGTTAGCTGTTTCTCGATAATATTTCCTTTTTACCAAATACCACTCAGTTTATCCTTTTATTTTTTGTGTGTTTCCTGTTATTTCTTAACAATTCTATCTTATCTGTTAATCGCCACTGTATCTTCTTTTATGAATTAGAGGCTAGAATCTCGATTCATAATAACTGTAAAACATTGGAAGTACACAGGTAATCTTATTTTTTTTCTTAACATTTTTATTATTTTTTTTATTAACTTATGTTAGTTATTTCACCTTATGAATCAAATATTTCTTTAAAAAAAACTAGACATTTAAAATCAAAACTTATGTAGTTGTCAATCAATTTCATATATTAATTAGTTCAGTCAAAAATTGTTATTTTAATTAACGTGTAACATGTATGTTCCTAACGTTAAACTAATTAAAAAATGTGTAATAATTTGATTTTATCATTATTATGATAAAAAAAATAAAATTTGAAAATAATCTTTTAAAATTACTACGATTTTAGTTACCGAGAAGAGGAAAGTAATGGTTACTTAACAAAAAGGTATTCTTTTTTTTCAAGCAAATTGCAAACTTTACGTATTTACGTAATTATACGTAGCATGAAGCATTAAAACAATACTTCATTATAGTTACTTGCTGCAATTGTTTTCCTTTAAAGCGGTAGTAGTGTCACCAATTTATTCAATTTACAACAGATTATATAACATACGATTATAAATTACTTAAATACACATCGGTAAGAAACTAGCAAAATAAAAAAAAGCACATTTCCTTTTCAATTATGAAAAGTTTAATTTTGTACGCATACCGTACGTAGGTTTATACATGTGACCTTAGATAAAGAAAACTTTTACTGAACATAAGCAGAAAGAAAACCGATATTTAAATAAATAATTTTATAATGATTCGACGTACAGTTAAATTTTTAAATAACTCGTAATCGCAGATACATATGTTACTGTAGGACGAGTCTGAGCACATGGCATCCATTCTGGGGTCAGTGTCAGTGTCACTTCAAGTGTGTCAGATACCCCCTGAGGTGTGATTGATTCCTTGCTGGGTGCGGCAAGAACTTGTGAACTGACAAACCTTCATGCCACGCCAAACATAACACACCACTCAAATTTATTGTTGTCAGTCAAAATTTCTCCTTCATGTCTGATGTAAAAAACTGATGTTTCTTTACCTTGATTCCCAAGAATATAATTCATTACTCTTCAAGTTCAATGATATGTAATATAATTTAAGCAGTGTACTTAAGAGGAAAATAATTTGATAAGAAAGATGTTGCGCTCAAGTATTAAATTACAAGAAATATATTTACAAACATAAATTACATTAGTGACGTTACATAAACGATGAGTTTGAAGCTTGTAATATATATACATATTTAAATAAATTTTCCTCAAAGGTTTGATGTTTGTTAGTAGAATATGGAATGGAAATATTCATAATAATCTTCAATAGTCGGAAGTCACCTTGTTTTATTCTATAATCAGTATTCTGGTAATTCTGAAAGCAGCTTTTGTTCTCATACTGAAAGTTTTTGTCATAAACTCTGAAAAAAAGAACCATTTTATTTGACTAAATTTTAAACTAACCCAACTTTATATCCTCAAGAAACACTCAAAAACTTCTAAAACATTTCCCAATCAAATTTTGATTAACATTTGACATTTTCATATTAACATATTTATTAACATTTTTTACTTTTCCCAATCTTCTAGCCCTATTCGGGCTTTCTTGGTTACCTGATTATTAGTTTGTTTTTTTTATGTAATAGGTATTTCATGTAAGGATGACTTCTTTTTTAATTAAAAACATGGTACATTAGCTTTGAGCTGGTTAGGAAAATGTGTGAAACAATTAAAATAATTACTGTGTCAAAGTTATAGTTGAAAAATTAACTTTCCCTTAGAGGAAAGAGTAATGTAACGATCCCAGAGTAAAATAGATAACATATCTGCTGTCATGGAGAGCTACTCGTAAAAAAATTAGCCGGATAATAATATTTTCCCAGATTTGCTACACCTCATTGGCACTAGCGCGAAATTGTCACCATATATTTATTTATTCCAAATTTACGTTTCTGCATTTATTTGGATATTTATTTCTGTATCTATATATTTCTTTATATAAATATCTAATATTCACCGTCATATTAATAATTGTTTTTCATTATTTTGATAAATTTCTCAGTCAAATTATATAAAAAACATATTTTTATTTATTTATTTTTTTTTTTAATTTAAAAAAATGGACAATTGAAGAAAACATAATGAACCAAATTTAACGAGAACAATAGAAACAACAGTTTATTAGGCGGTTAATGGGGAATAATAGCTCCAATAATTCTATATTTCTTTAATAATTCTCTTAAGCTTGTTACGTTTAACAAATCTGAATAACACTTAAAAACGTAAAGACTTTTAGTTTCCTTACACAAGTTTTATTTTAAGACAAGTATCAGTAATGAAATTATAGAAATTAATAAAAACAGTTTTTATATCCAAAAAATAATTTCTGATGACCATATGCAGGTTCAAGTTGCAAAATTTTCATTTTGTTTGAATTTTCATCTGTATATATGGACATTATAATCTGTAATCCTGAATGAAAAATTGGAAAATTAATTACCAAAATTAAAACAAAGATCGGATTAGTCAGTGTCAGAACACCTCGACGCAACACTCCGTTTGTTTCCCAAAATCTGTAACATCGGATCTCCATGTTCCGGATGACAGCACGGCAGTATACCCACCCAATGGTTGTCTGTTCCTTGTCACTAATTCAATCGCTCTGAGGGATATAATCAGTGTTGCCTTCTTGGTATACCCATACGCGGTACGAAGATATGACACCTTGACTTCTTCGTTCCGGCCCAGAATAGCAGAGATGCCATCCTTGACAGCCCGTTAATCCGTCGTTGCACCATGTTTCATGTCTGTCATGAACCACGGTCCGCCGATCAGCTATTGACCGCAGACTTATCGTGAAATCGTAAGCCCATGGTCTGCAGAACAGTATTCAAAAGCTTCAACTGTTCGCACATCCTTGACCCTGATCCTTAATTCTCTATCAATGCCCTTACGAAGTGACAATACATAATTTGCCTAAGAGGCCGACGGGCCGACAGCCCGTCTTTCATTGCCTTTAGCAAATCTGCGAATATCTTTTCAGGAGCCTGTATAATCAAGTCTTGACGTCAGGAGGTCCAGGTGTAATAGTTGAGGAAATCTTGTCACCGCGAGGTCCGGCCATTTTTCAGAAGGGCTACCCGGATAGGCCGTTCTCTACCCTGACCCAAATAGGGAAAAAGCCTTCTTGAAGAATGTCCAGTGTTACTACTGTACAGTTAAAATACTGGGCTGCTAGATTCACCAAAAATAGGCTGAAATATCCAAAGATTGAATAGAACATAATCTACACAGCCGCAGTCATAACAAGCGGTATACTCACCACAGGTGAGTTCACACCAAGAAGGACGGCTCCCTCTATGCTATCTCGGCTCTGCTCTGCCCTCACGCAGCAGGAAGAGACCAGATAAAACCGAAAAGTGCAACGATCTGACGAGGAGTGATGGAGTATACACGCCAGATCAATGAATCAGACAAGCTCCCCAGTGTCAAATGGAGGCTCACCAAATACTTCTGTTGTCGAAAAGTAGTCCACGAGCCACAGAGCTGGGCTGCCAGCACCAATGGTTCACCTTCTTTAACTTCGCCATCCAACTCCTCTCTAATTCCAACAACAAAGATGGTCTGCGCGGCCACCAAGGCCGTGGTAGTCGGCGGAGATTTTCTTAAAATCTCTAAACTCGCCTGTTAGGGTAGAAAGCTACTTCGTGATTCGTTTAATTCCTTGCTTCGTTTTGCGGACGATACATCGGTCCAGGTCTCTGGCCAGTACTTCTAGTCTGAACACAAGCGCATTTAACCTATCAGTTGGTCGAGGCATCATCCATCCTGGACAAATGTGTCAAGAGCACCTTCATCCATCGCGACTCTAAACCAGCTGGAGTCGGGAAAAGGTCCTCAATTTCATTTTCCTCTGACAAAGAGTTTTTTTTTGTTTTTTTTTTTTTAACCTTCGGAACCACCGTTAGATATTACATCAGAGGATGAAATGAATGATTTGTAGCGTTTGTGAAAATGCCATGCCTGTTCGGGATTCGAACCCTAGAAAGAATCATTGGACCTACAATGCAAAAAACCCACGTATTTCTCTTCCGCCATCCTAGCCTACAGATGGTACACCTCCATCAGTTTGAACGAAGCGTATAACGACGGAAGGCCGCTCGACAGGTCACTCCCATTGTCGGTCATCGGGGATTCAACAACCCTGTTTGGCCGGGCAGGCGTATCGCACTGATCGGAGCTTAATTTATCCTTTGGCGTGAGAAACTGGCTCCCCTTGAACAGGGGTAGATACAGTACTGACGAAAATCTGTTTACTCTTAGGTGGAAGAAACGAAAAAAAATTTCAAGTTCAACATAAATAAACGAACAACTGTGATCGCGTAAACAAATTGCCAAAGCAAAAGTCAAGTAATTTATTAAAAAGGTACAAGAACCATTCAGCAACAAAAAACTATATATCTCCGTTTAATAAATCATCGTATAAGTCCATGAGAGTAGAAAAAAAATCAAAAAATCACGAGAAATATCGTATATTAAACACTTTACCTACCGTTGCTAACCAACGTAAATAGTCCTCAGCAACGAGAACATCAATGTTAAAAAGTAGAATAAACTAAAAAAAAAAAACGTAATAAGGAAATGTTTGGATTATAAATGCGGTTCCAATTCCTTTTGGTGATGTTATTTAGCACACATGCTGAAAACTTTTGTTTAGGTGTGTTATACTTGTATGCCATTGTTTGAGTTACTTCGTAAAATTCGTATGTTAACAAGGGACCTTTTTTTGAGTTTAGAGTATTAAAAAAATATATATATGTATATATATTCATTTAGAAATTTTTTTTTGTATTTTTTTTTTTAATTTTTCAAATGTTTGTGATACTTTTGTATGTGTAAGATTTCTAGGGTGACAGATTCAATTATATTAACTACATCGGTACTCTAATTATACTGAAAGAAGGGTCCCTTGTTAACATACGAATTTTATGAAATAACTTAAACACTGCCATATAATATACCTAAACAAAAGAAAAATGAACAAATTACACAAAATTGTATTATATTTTAGTTCGCTTAAACGAATCGAAATATCATTTTAACAACAACAAAAATAATAAATAACCGGTAAAAGAAATAACCAACCCTAAAATGAACTTGTAACAGCAGCACTGATCGTTAACGATGGTCTCAAAAACTAAGTGAAAAATTAATGTTATCAATAAATATAAAAGTTCGAATTTCCGATCCCTATCCTTCGGTGTGGTTTTTTATTTCACACCTCCATAATAATTAAAATTTATTGTGAATTTGATTTTTTTAACGGAATTTTATAATCTGTATAAATTCTAAAACTTTATAAATTCTATTTATGATTATTATTTAAAAGTTACACATAATTATCAAATTTAAAAAGTGGAGCTTACTAGGTAAATTAGTTTTGAATAAGTTATAACGGTATTCAGTATAAAAATCGAGTAAGATACTATTTCAATTAAAACATTTTTAATACCGCATTTAATACAGCCTATCTTACAACTTTCTTTCTGACTCATAAATCTGGTCTTTAATATAGCAGGAATTTTGGTATGTTTGTATATTTTTATAACTAATTACTGGAGAAATTTAACCTTAATGTTCAACCAAACATAAAATCTTGTAATTTAATATAGTTTCGTAATCTATTGATTTCATATCTGAAATTCAAATTATTAGTCCTGTTATATTAAATACGTTTATTCTCCCCGTAGCATCCTCTCAAAGGTCAAGGCTATTGTGGAACTAGTTTCTATCGGGTCCAGTAAACATGAGCTACAGTCCTTTCGTATACTTTACTGTAAACAGTAAAATTTTATTTTCATTTAACTAACAATGTAATAAACCTTTTCTTAATTTTTTGAGTAAGAAAAAGGTTTCTTTATTCTGTTTCTGAACCAGGTGTTAGATATTTTTTTTTAATAATAAGGACAAAACTAATTTTTAAAAAAGTTCATTAAAAATTTTTTTTTAAATTTCCAAAGTATCTTTTAAACAAAAACATCTTTATAAAAAACACATATCAAGTTCTAATTTTGGTTTCAGTTACTATTTCATCAACGATTATTTCAGGGATCATTATACATACACCTGTGTATGTTTAAAATGTGATCCAATGTAAAAATATTTTTATATTTCTATGAGAAACAACAATTGAAACACAACAGTGTTGTAATCAGAAGATAAATAACGCTAATAAATTTGAAATTATAGTTTTTTTTTTTTTAACTGTAGACCAGTTAAGTTTATTAATATATTTAAATGTAAAGGTTCTACTACTTTCATCTAAAATGAAATAATGAAGATTTTTTTCTAGATTCTAAATAATATAAAAAAAAAAACATGTAATCATTGTTCGTACGGAGCAGAATGTTATTAATTCGCATCAGTTAACCTTACCACAAATTCATTAATACACCGTAGACATGAAAAACTGCTTAGAAAAATAATAAAAATTAAGTACACTTTCAATTATTATACTAAAAGATTATACTCAAGCTATAAATGATCACGAATAGTACAAAGGATGACTAATGTTTATACTAGTAAAATTTACTGTTGTAAAACTAATAGAAACGTAAGTACACCGTTCTTGTAAAATGTAGTTGAAAGTCGAGGATATCCGGTTGATAAATTTGTATCCGGCTTTAATATTTTATCTGAGTGAACACACCTCCAATACCTGATGGATAAACAAGAACATGTAGCCTGTACGTGTTTTAAGATGCGTCATAATACTTTCATGATTACAAAATCAAACAAAACACTTTCTCCTAATAAACACTTGGGAAAAGAGTTCTATGACCTTGTAGTATTTGTAATAAAAAATTTATTTAAAATATTTTAAACTAGTGCCGTATTATAATAATAATAAACGAATTATTTTATTTTCAGTTAAAAATTAATTTATAAACGGGACAAAAATTTAAACAAACACGTTTACTCCCACCACTAAACAAAATTGACTGTTTAAGCATCATGAGAATTAGAAGAATGTTTATTTTTTGACAGCTTATTTGTGTTAGTACTCCCCTGACTTAAACAAACGCATTTCTGTACCAGTTACATCATAATTAGGGAGCTATTTACATAATTACTTACATTGTATAAGTAAACTTGTATTAGAAGAATGTAGTTTTAATTAAAAAGCTATGGATGACTGTATGTAACTGTAAAGAGTACACCTTTATAAACTTCGATATGTATATAAAAAAAAAATAATAATTATAATATGTATGTCGGGATAAAATATAGTAGGCCAACAATTCATATGTAGCTTGCTGTATTTGGATCGTTTCTCTTCTGTATTATAAGATAATGATGTGCTCTGCAAACTGAATATAAAATTGTTCAATGAAGGAGGTATTTATTTATTATTTATTAATGATACAAATTTTAAGAGTACAGTAAAAAATCCAACAACCAACAATTTTTACCACATCGGTGTCGTTTAAAAGAAAAAAAATTCTATATAGTCTAATTTTTCTGGTAGAATTTACACGATTTCAAGTATTTATTTGTATGAAATATATTATTTTCAAAAGAACTATACCTAGTAGATTAAAAGATCTAGAATGATCATCTTTGTTTGAAACAATACTTTGTAACAAACAAATCCTTGTTTGAATAAGTCTACGGTTTTTTAAAATCTTGTAATGAAAATTATATTATATCCACTGAACTTTTTTTATGAGACGGAATTGAAATTTCCGTTAATTTTTTAGATATTTAAAAATTAAAATCAATTTTTTTTTTACAAAGATCAAAAACATTAGAAAAATACTTCGATGTATATAAAATATGTCCTGACTGACTGACTGATAATGAAATCAACTCCGTTTTACTTCAGATAAACTAATGAAAATGTGTAAACACTTTCTTCTTACAATGTAAGTGCACACTATGAAAGAATTTTTTGAAATTCCGAGCTAAAACTGTTGAAGTAGGATAACATTAAACTGTATTATTTTCCCCAATTTATCGATAACAAATGAATATATTAACTTGAATTTTGGTCTGTGTAATCTTCATGTAAATATCTAAAAATCCATTTTATAAATTCAACATTGAAAGGGGAGAAGAAAGGTGAAAACATGTTGAAAAATGATTGCAAATTTTCCCAATTTCCGACTGTAATAAACAAGATATGTACTAGATTTGGGCTTTCAAATAGTCTTGCAGATAAATATATAAAAACTATTTTCGGAATATTTGAATTTTAATACTTAGTAGTTAAAAAAAAATTAATTTTTTTAAAGTTCTCTCTGCTTTATGTTGCTCCTATTGAATTAATCTTTGTAAGATTTTGTAACATTTTAACGATAATTTATTTTTGTAATTCTGATTAAGTACTTCGCGAGCAAAGCCGCGATGGGAAATGCTGGAGTTGTATATATAATTTTTAATTAATAAAATTAAACAGAAGCTATCCAAAATTGGATGTAAATTTATTAAATATTGGTTTTCTGATAGAGATAATAGGAAATAACTTCACTTACAACTTTCATTATTTATTAAGCCAAGAGTAGGAATCATGTTATTCTTGTTGTAGATAAGCGATTTTCATAAATTACTTTAATTTCCAGGCTGGTCCAAAATTCTACAGTTTAGTTTCAACAGGAGATCCAAATAAAATTTTTCATAGAAAACAGAAATAATTTCTCATCCTTATCAAAAAAAGTAAGGATCATGATTTTTTTATGCATGTGAATAAGTAAATAAAATCAAAATTTCATTTCTTTTTCATAATTTAATATATGTGCACAATAAATGTAACGAGTTATCTCCTTGTGGATTTATATGGATTAAATCTTATTCCGTTGGAGTTTATCACCGAGTTAATTATTTGTTGTTTTAATACTTATCTCATTTTATAACTAAAATACGTTTTGCACTGGACGTGTAAATAAAAAAGGTTATAGTCAAGTTCATTATCTTTCTGCTAGTGGGGAAAGTTAAAAATTTCTTTTCACTACTTTGGTTTTTACCTATAGTGACAGTTACTTATCATTACTTTGGTCTCAAACTAAAACAATTTAATAATTTCAATTATAACAGATTCCCATTTTGTTTGAATGAATCTAACAGTTTCACAGTAGAAAGATTTTGTTATTTTTCTTGTCTTTTCTTTCTTATGGGTATGACGCAATAAATCATATGATAAACAAAAAGTACCAATTAAAATAGTTTTCTTTATGGGAAAAAAATTCTCCAGATTAAAAGTTGTTGTGGGAGACAGAGTAAGACATCCCTTGTAAGGGTGTGAATCATCTTCATTTTAGTGAGCATGATATATAACTACATAGGAGTCGAAAGATGAAGATATAATAATGAAATATATTACACCATATATTAAGACATTCTGGTCTAGTTAATTTGGTGATAGATGGAAAGGTAGAAATAAACTGTAGAAAAAGACAAAGATTGTAATATATAAAACAGATAATTGAGAACGTAAGATGTAATAAATATGCGGAGATTAAAGATCACTGTTCAGATGAAACGAATGAAAAATAGCTTCAAATTCAAAAAATTCAACTGGCTGATGATTAAAAAAAAAATTATTTATAAATATATAGCAGGTAATTAAAGCACGGTCAATCTCTTCATAGGCAACTACTTCACTGTTTGCTTTTCCTTAGTAATCCTGGTTAGAAGTGCATTATTCTAGAATCGCTATGCCGATTTTAGGGAACTTTGTTCGAAATAGAGCTGCAATCAGATGTTCAAAGAAGATTCAAAAACTTTCACAAGCAAAGTACTATAAAATCTATTAAGAAAACTCTCAAAAACCGCCTAAAAAAGGTTTACTTAAAAGTCATCTAATAGATAGTCATTTTGATTGTTAAACAATCATGAAAAGTAGATATTGAAAAAATAATATATAAAAAATCGGTAGTCTTCCATTATGTATCAAAAGTTAATTATTAAATGTAGTTTTAGTATAGTAGAAATATTGAGTTATTAGTTTATCTAATTGTTTTATTAATATTTGTTACTTTATATCAACTTAGTGAGTCACTTCATATACTGTGCATATTCGTACAGGTTCATATTGCAGATGTTCATACAAGTCCGTATTTAACCAACTATTAATTGACGACATGTGGTTGATGTCTTTTAATTGCTTTTCGTCGTTTTGCTTTCCGTCATCTATTAAAATTTTGTGCGTATAGTTGAAGGATTTTACGAATGGGTGGGCGGGATCTGCCCCAAAAATAGGGGTACAGAATTTAAACGGTTACGCCAAAATACATATCTGACCTGTCTTTCCTCTTTCGGACTAGCCTCCATTCCTAGTTTGGATTCTGCTCCCCCAGCTCAAAATACATATCCGGTCTTACTCAGAAAAAGATAGAAGAACGCCGCAGATTACGACGCGTATGGCAGAGAACTGGTTACCCTGCTGATTAGGGAAGATTTAACAGAGCTTCTCAAAAATTAAAAAAGTCAATTCAAACTTTTAAAAACATTTCGTTTCAATCATATATTGAAAATATTTCTGATAGATAGTGTGCTGAATATACTTTATGGAAAGGTACTAAGTCGTTCAAGAGATCCCAGCAGTTTATTTCTCCTCTTCGTAAAAATAACGGAACATGGGCGAGAAAGTTTCAAGAGAAGGCGAAGTTATTTGACGAGCATTTTCCCGACTTTTCCAGCCCAATAATATTAGAACGGATCGGAATGAAATTAGGAAAATTTCCGAATATTTAATTTCACCTTTTCAAATATCCTTACCAATTTAAACGCTTTACCATCCACAAGGTTTCTTCAGTGATTAACAATGAAGTAAATCCAAAGGTGGCGGGGTATGATTTAATCACCGGTCAGGTTCTTCAAGCATTACCTAGACACGATACGTTTAATCACGCTAATTTTTAATACTTTTATACGAATTGGTAATTTCCCTGTTCCATGGAAAATTTTACAAATAATTGTTACACCAAAATCGGGCAAAGAGCAACAGATATTAAATCTTATAGGCTATCAGCCTGCTTCCAGTGCTCTCTAAAGTATTTGAAAAGCTCTTTTTAAAAAGAATGAAGCAATTCGTAAATGATTCCAAATCACCAGTTTGGGTTTAAAGAGAAACATACTACTGTGCTGGAAGCAAACAGAATTGTTTAACATTATAAATCATGCTCTAGACAACAAAAAATACTGTTCAGCGGTTTTTCTCGATGTCAGTCAAGCTTTTAACAAAGTTTGGCTCGTAGGTTGCTGTATAAATAAAAAAAAGTTTAACCGCATTTTGTCTATGTAGTGCTAAAAATCTTACCTAGAATATAGGTATTTTCAAGTTAAACATAAACAAATTCTTCAGTAGTACCTGAAGGAGGCATTCTCGGAACCATCTTTTATGTCCTGTTTTTGGCTGACTTGGCAATTATGGCAGATAAAATCGTTGCAACGTTTGCTGATGATACGCAATTCTTGCTATCCATGAAAATCCAGCTACTGCATCTCATTGTATTCCGTCAGGAACTATTTTTGCGTGGTGAGATATCCACATCCTTAACAAGGATGTGGACTCTCTGACCAGCCCTCCCCGCCAAAACTGTAGTGGCGCCCTCTAACTTCGCAGAGTATCCTTGCTGAGCTGTTCAGCAGCACCTCCATCAGCCCAAAACCAGATGTGGAGGTCCTTCCCTGAGCCCTTACCTACAGACAGAACCCAGGCCTCATCTGGCAACACCGCCCCTTTAATAAAATGGAGAAGGTCAGCATATGTCCTCCCCTCTGCTTTGTCTGACACCGTGGTTGTTGGTGGGCCTACTGGCCGTTTCTTACCGGCATTTTTCACTACTGACGCTGACGATACACGAAAGATTTTATCCCGATCTGTGGACATGCACATTTGACGGAACTAGAGAAGATTTGATCCATTTGCCCAGGTGGTCCACAAAAGCAGACCGCTTGACGCTTCTCGTCCTTCAAACCCTGAGGAACAATCCTAAAAGAACAGTGGCCACCTCACTATTTCCAGCCATCAGATTAATCACAAGGGTATATCAGTTCATATATGATCTTTATTATAGCCAACATCATCACCAGACAGATCACAAGCAGATGACTGCTCGACGAGGACCTGACCTACCAAAAGTTTACCGATACGAACCAGACCTCAAATCCAAAAGCTGTCTTCCTGAACATTGGTGTATGGTGTGGGTAGTTGATCCTAGCTGCCAAATCAATGGCCCAGGCACACTCAGTTCCTTTCTTTAGCCCACTGACGTGTTCCACTGAGACGGAGGGCCAAAAAACTTTTTCGGCCAGCCTCGGAGAACCAACCGCTCAAGTACCCCTTTAGTGATCCCATCCTCAATTGCCCGCCATCCGGAGTTAGGAAGCCATGTTCTTAAGATCCTCTGCGGCTACCATATGCATCTCTGCCAGGACTGACGGAGGTGCGTTTGCGTGGCTCTCTCCGCTAGGACTGACGGGTCACAAAAACCATCCCACGTAATCAATTGAAGCTGCCGACTAGATCTACATAAGCCCTTCAAGACTTCTTTATCGCAATCCTCAGGCTTGGAGTCTGGTGTACAAAGGTACGCAGATCATTGATGATGTCGAACACCTCATTTACGTTCCGCATGAAATCCCCCGAGTGTCCTCCTCCGAACGCATAGACTCAGTCTCCGCTGTCTCGCTTCCTTCTTTAGTCTTGGACATTGCCTGGCGTGACCCACAAGGTTCCAGATAAGACCTACTCACTAGATGACAAGGAGCTTTTCTCCCCCAGCCCGCTGCTTTTTCTCCTCCACTCCTCCACAAAAATCGGGGGAGAACGTCTCAACCACGGCTTTCCCAAAGATTTATTTCGGTCGCCACCCGAAACTCATTTCATCACCGGATTCCTTTGTAAGCGATGGGAAATCTCTCTTGTACTCTCCGCTACAGTCCTCAGACATAGCATAAACTCCTCAAAACCAAAACAAACCAAAACGTAAACAAATGTACTTGGTTACTAAAACAAACAATTCTTTGCAACGCAAGGTTAGGATAGAAAAAAACAAAAAGTAAACAAAGCTAACAAGAACAAACAAAATGAAACGTAAAAGCACTAAAATAACAAAACAAACAACAACAAAAGGAAATTATAAGAAAAAACAACAAATCGCGGACATGATACAGAAGCTTCAGAAAACAAGTCGGCACTTTATTTGTTCTACCAAAATGATAATTCTTATGATAGTATTATTTATTTGAAATTCAGTAAATGTAATTTTAATCTGTGTAAGCATACACAATTTTAGGTGTATTATAAGTTTTAAGGATAAAATTACATTCGTTATTTTGAAATATTTTTATATATTATGCTATCTTATATACTGTATGTTTCAATGTGAATTTTGTTAATCTGTTTGTAGCTACTTTTTCGTCCTCACGATCTTATTCTTTTGTAAAAGAATCCTTTCTTCCTCGAATAGAAATATTCGAAATGCGCACAGAATAAATTGTTCTTAAACGAAGAACAACCCCCTACATCACACACGATTTTATGATTGCGTCTATCTTTAGTATCCGTCATCACAGCTTTCAGTAGCAATAAATAACGAAAAAGTACAATAAATAAAATTAAAAAGAATATTTCATAGAACAGTACTTTTTGAGAGTCAAAAAAGATTTCATGCACAATTGAATGGAACGATTAAAAAAGAAATAATGGAATAAAGTAAACATAAATAAAATGTACACTTACATCTAAAAGATATCAATATTTTGTTTAAAAAAAATGATCCAAGAGCATACATTTGATATTGTAATTCAACACAACATAGTATTCTACATAAAAAAAAAATCATCATACACATGTTATACTTATGAATTTATACAGAGGTAGATACGAGTAACAAAATAATAGTTATTGTACGAAATAAGAAATTAGTGAAACTAATTATTGAATATAATTAATGAAATTAGTTTAATTACTATGAATTAGTGAATTAATTGGTTTCTTAAGACGGGATTTTTAGGCGAGTAGTATAGTATAATCACATTTTCAGACCATGTATTTCTTAGTTTTTCAAAAATATTTCCGTTACTCAGATACATGAGTAAAAAGTGACATGGATTTCAATAATTTTTTAAAAGTTACAAGTTCATTACTGTTATTCTGAAAGAATGATATAAATTTAGTACGACTATCACTTATTTAAAATATTGTTTGTATTAACATATGTGTTTGAAGAACGATAATTTTAAAAATGAATAAAAGCAAATCTTTTACCTAATGTTACTGCTCTTTTTTTTTTTATTATTAACGATAAAAAATTATATAAAAAATAATATATATTAATGTAATTTTTTTTTCAGATTACAGCTTTTAAAATTTATTATTATTATTTTCAATAATATCGTAAATTGTCCTTACTGTATGCATTTCTAATATTTTATTTCATTAAAATTTAATTGTAAAAACTTTATTAAATGCTTAAATATATATGTTTTTCTAAATATTTCATACAAACTATCTTAATTGTTATTATTTAATTCATAAAATTAAATATATTGTCATGAGGTACGTTAAGAAAACAATTATAATAACGTTTAAAACATAGGGTAGGGGTTTCGAAGTAATCAGTAGGTACGTGAGCGCCAATTTAAAGATCCGTAAATTGAGCAGTGGTGGGATGTGTGACGCATAGCTCATAGGAGCGCAGGGCAGCTTTGTTTTGTTTGTTCCTCATCGCTTTCTCTGACTGAAGGAGAGGAGGAGGCAGTAGATGAAGCCAATAAAAGGAAGGGATAAAAGACAGATACTCAGACATCATAGTGGTACTTTGGTGCGAACATAATGAACAACATGTACTTTTCGGGTATACTTATAGTTTTAACTTTAGCCGGGGTACGGGCCGCCCCTCGAATAGAAGATAATGAAGTTATCAGTCGCAGCTCGGAAGATGGACACTGGAGGATTCTTTCCAAAATACTTTCGGATTGCGGATCCGATGATTCTTCCCGGTTGCTTAACTGTCTTGGTGTAAAGGCAGTGACAGTTTTAGATCGCGCTTCTCGTATGGAAGATATCGCTTTGCTTCCCGGTATATCTTTAGTTCGTAATTCTGATGCAGCAGACGACTTAACACGGGCCGGCAGAGCTTTAATGACCGAAGCAGAAATTCAAAATGCACTTCCGCAAGACCCCAACGAGAGATCATCCAGACTTATGGACATGCTTTATGATGCCACCCTCCGCTTCTTGCAGTCTCACACTCTTCAGCTAAAAATGCCACAAGATGCTCCAGAAGCTATTCAAAGGGCACTAGAAGAAGGTAATATTCAAAAATTAAAAACATAATTATTCTGTTAGTTTACGTTACACAATCAGATTGAAGGCCCTTATACGCATTTTTCTTTGTTATGGCCGTAAATTTTAAACAGCAACAGTTCTAAATAGTAATTTATTTATGTATATGTTTATATAAACAC
>JAAAKQ030003008.1:5072-15387 GCA_010016005.3 Zanna intricata | reverse complement strand
ACATATGAGTTATATATTTTATCATCAAAGACCACCATTAAATAAATGGTTAATGGCCACTCCACTATGACAACATCTCTCTTTTGACTTATACATCAATTTTTTATTAAGTATGACATTCCATAGATCAAATATCACTTGACAGATCTTGTTTCCTTCTACTTTCCCTCTTTCTAAAGATCAAATTTCTATTATAATGTTAAGAAGATAAAATAGAATATTTATGAGACAGATGTAGGTATTTCTAAGTTTATTTTTAAACGAAATGCTTGAGGATCATTTTAAGAGTGTTGGCTTAGGAAAGGATTTCTTTAAAAGCAATTTACTTACAAATCTTTAAAATTACCAGTAACTTTTATCTTGATAAATATAATCCAAACTTATATTGATCAACATTGTAAAATTTTATATCATCACTAGTTAAACAAATTTTTTTCTGACTATAAAATTTTCTTTCTATACAGTAAAACTCTGTTTCTCTCGAATAAGAACATTTTAATAAATTAAAATTAGGTAATCTAAAATTACATAAATAGGTAAATTAATAAATGATATTTCATGCTTAAGTAATAGCATCTACCACTGCTGTACAATAAATGACTAATATTATGGCATGTTTTAGTAACATTACTAAGATGTATAATTACTAATTAAAAAGAAATTAAATTTGTTAAACTATTATAACTTAGAATGTGTCTATATTCATTAATGTTTTCTGTTAATCTTCTAATTAGTTTTGTGAATATATTCTTGATACAAATATCTAGTATTTATAATGGCTTTTATCATATCGTAATAAGAGAAAGGATATTACAATTCCAGAACAGAACAAAAAAAGAAACTGACCATCCAGAAATACAGTCAACAGAATCAAGGTAAATGGAGATTTAAAAAATAAATTAGTCTAATAATAAGCACATATACTGAAATAATGCATATATGGTATTAACTAAACATGAACAAATAAAAAAAAAAACAAAACAAAAATATAAGAAAGACATGGCAAGGAACTTTTTCTTTTTATTTACAACTATAGTTATAATTATTGTACAAACATAGTAAAATTAATCTTTCACCAAGATGCCAACACCATAAATAATGATACAGTCATCAATCTATGTAAATCATGATAAGGAGCATTAGATTTACTAGCTTCTGCAGTTATAAGATTGCTTTGATTATTTTTACTTTTAACCACCACCACATGTATATCATAGCTTGAATTTTTTGATGAAAATTTATGGTTTGATTCGATCTCGTTCATTATATTATTTTGATTTACCTCCACCAAATAAGAGTTATTTGATAATGTTAAAATAGAAGTTAATAATGTTGGTGATGAAGTTGTTAATGTTGAATCAGGTATTTTTATATCACTAGAATCATACTGACGGACCGTTTCAGTTCCTGAAGTTGAATTTTCCACTGCAGGTTCTAATATTAAATCAAGGCGAACATGAACAGGTTTCGTTTCATTATTAACTTTAGGTACCTCAAATGGTGTTATTTTTTGATTAAAGCCATCTGCTTCAACCTAAATAACAAACAGTAAATTAATAGAGTTTATTAAAACAAAAAATTAAATATATTATGTTAAAGAAGCTTAAATTAGACATTATACCATCCAGTCTAAAATTCTGTGTGGTGCAGAATGCATAACGCTAAATCAGGGAGAATTAGAAATTAGTGAGAGAAGGATACTAGAAAGATATATAGACCAAATAAAACAGATGAAGGATAGAAAAAGCAGAAGAATAGTGAACTCAACATCAGTGCAGATAGACTCATAAATGCCATATAAAAATGAAAACCAATCTAATATGGACATTTAACTAGGATGAGCTCTAACAGATTGACCAGAGGATTCTTTACAAATGAAGGCAATGAAGGCAAAACCTATACGGGTAGTTAAAACATCAAAGAAGATATGAGAACTACACATATAAAACATAAAGACATACAGTGCAGAAATATATTCAAGAAAAAGGTACAAGTCTATGAAGGGATCCAGAAAGGAAACAGAGTATAGCCATAAGAAAAGGTCAGAAGAGAGAAACAAACATCACAACTTGAAATTGAAAGAGAGTTGGAAATTAACAATTGAACATGATTCTGTAGTGACCAGTGATGATCCAAAAAACAGAAAGAAGCTTAAAATTCATGTAAAATATAAAATTACAAGCAGAATAATCGAAGAGTATCACTAAAGTAAAAAAAAAAAAAAATAATAATTTATTTAAAGCATTTTTTCTAATTACTTACTTTCATGTAGGAATTGTTTGGATAGAAAGTAAAGAAAGAAAACCTGGAAGAAAAATTACTTAATCTCTTGTTTTAACTTAATAATAAAAAAATGGCAAACTACAAAAAAAGATTCATGCCTTGGATGGATAGATTAAGTAGGAAAAAGAACAGAAACTAAATATTACAAAAAAATCAAGAATTTATCATAAAAATACAAAACAACCGGGAAAGTTGTTAACATTAATGATGTAAGTATAAGGTATGAACTAGATGTGGTTGCATTTCAAATGATGTAAATATAAAGTATCAACTAGATTTAGTTGTTCTACAAACCATAAAACCACGAACAAAGAAGGATGGATTAAAAGAGTTTCTCTTAATTTGTATTTACATACAAAGATTTAGTTTTCAGTAAAACGAAATTTTATTATCTACCAAAAAGTAAAAAAAAATTAATTCTTTTAAAAAGCAATTAAAATTATATGAAAAAAGTCTATGCTATATAAATGGAAATTATATAGATTTTCTCAGGTCTAATTGCTTTTTAATATAACATCTATTTGTTCTTTACGGTACAAGATCTTGTAAGAGAGGAGGTAACATCTTTTCTATAATATACAGACAATTTACAGTATTTAAGACTTACAATATTATTTTGCAATACATAAATATTCAAGAATCACATTAGTTATAAACAATAACTAATGAATTTACTAATGATAATAAGGCGTCTTCAACTCATGTGCATTAATTAATTAATACATAAGCTACATACAAATTTTCACTATCTATTTTCACTGTATGTATATATATATATATATATATATATATATATTTTCATGAAGATATTATTACTATTGAATAAAAAAAAAGAAAAACAATTAAATTTATATCTACCTGTAAAAGATAGTTTCCGGGAAGAAGAACTCTCCAAAATTCACCATTTACTGATGTATTAAAAG
Source organism: Zanna intricata (assembly GCA_010016005.3). Lineage (NCBI taxonomy): Eukaryota > Metazoa > Arthropoda > Insecta > Hemiptera > Fulgoridae > Zanna > Zanna intricata. Next base: position 12,181 of record JAAAKQ030003008.1, on the reverse strand, counting down.
ACATATTGCGACCAATTACTTTTATTGAAGCATGTGGAACAGGCTTGCCATCTTTAGTTCTAACAATTCCTTTGACTCCTCTGTGTGCTTGACTTATGAATGTTAATAGTGCCTATAACAAAAAAAAGCATTAAAATAATGAATTATTGTTATTTTTAGAAAAAAATTGTTTATCAGTATCAAAGATAAAAATTGTTTCATTTTTAGGATACAATAATAACAGAGTATTTCTTTTAAATTATTTTAAACCAGATATATTTTTACATTAGAGACATTATGAGTTAAAATAACAACTTCCTCTTCTCCTTGTCCATAAAAAAATTCCTATTATCATTTACATCTTCACATTTTCTTCTTTTTTTTATGTCTTTTGGAGCTTTGTCTTTATTTATACATGTTACAGTAATTTATCCATAATTTTTTTGTCAATAAAATAAAATATGTAAAAGATTATGTTATAGATTTAGCTTACTTGGAATAGAGATCATCCTCATTTTTGCTAAGAAGTCTATGAACAACAGGACTGGATGAGGCAGACCAATTAGTTGGCTTTCTAGGTCATCTGACCTAAAGCCAATGGGAAACATTTAAGTCTACGGGATACTACCTTTGGGATTTTATAAAACTGTTAGTAGAAGAACAAAAAGTAACTAAAAAAGATTAGTGACAAGAATTTTTAATCCAGTTTTAATTAATAAACAACCCTTATATTAAGAAGAGCCACCCAAAGAATTTTAAATCGAGCAGAATATTGTATAAATGGTAAAGGGCATTTTGAACAATATTTTTGATTATAACATTGCAATTCTTTTTTATTTATTAATTTTAGTAATTAATAACTGAAGATACAACTCCAGGACCTACTTTATTCAATTTTTCAAGTAAAAACCATAAGAAAACATCAAATTTCAGTTCCAAGAATTTCAATATAGTTTCATTTTATCCTTGGAGCAGAAATTAGGATAATATTTTTCACAGCCTGTAATTTGAAAACAAATAATTTGAAGACATGTTTATTATGAAGTTTTTTCTTTATTTTTCATCTTTAAAATTTATCTTTAAACTCTTTCTGTTTCTTCATAAAACATTTTGAATAAAAAGGCATTTTTACTACACGCTATAAATAGTAATTTTACAGCATTATAGCAATTTAAAATTAACAGAATTTAATGTCACGGCTTTTATTGAATTTATATTTTTCAATGATATAAACATATGAATTATTCTAACATCTTACCTTTCGGTTTTCCTCCCAAATTTGTTTTAAATCTTTTGCTAAAGGATATCTACAGCAAGATATTTCAAGTGTTATTTCCATACAACCATGTTGAACATAATTAAAATCTTGCATGCCACCTGTGATAAACACATAAATAAATGTTAACATATATCAGTGAGATTAAATTATATAAACAAATTTTTTTCTTCAATAGGTAATAAAGTATAACTAATGAAATTTTCTTTAAAAGTAATTTCAGTACTGAAAAATTATTAATGCGTGAATGCAATAGATGGAATTTCCAATGAGTGGGTACTGTGATGAAATTCTCTATTTATGAATTTTTCCACTGTATAAGATAATTTAAATTGTATTCTTTAAATGGATGAGTTTTAATTTTTTTCAGCTTTAAACTGTACAAATTGTTACCTGACTATATCATGTGTTACATGTTCATTTTATATTTTTCTTCCTATTTTCTTGGAATTTATTATGTATTTCTATGTTAAAATATAATATGTTAATTCTGTTGGGAATTTCTTTAGTATTTTCATGTTAATTTAGTATTTTCACTTTCATGTTAATTTTTGGAACAAATTTCATTTAATCAAAACACCAACAGAAACTTAAATAATAAATAAAGTAAAATTTGTTGAAACATTTGATAACCATCTGGGAGAATAGATACAATTAAATTATACATTTTCTATAGTTTAGTAATTATCATGTAATGCATTTTATTGTAATTTTAAGTTAATTTTTGTGAATACATTATTTTTTTTATAGATGTATTTTATTTTAAATCAAATTAGATTAACTTCAAATAAAGTAGCTAAGTTAAAAAAGAAAATTTGAAAAAAGAAGTGAATTTCGAGTTATTTATTATAATTATTGAAAGTGTATTATAAGGAACAGATATGAAGCTTTAATAGGATGGAATGACTGATATTAATAAACAAAATTATTAAGAAATTAAACAAATATTTATAAAAAATTTTCACTTTATTGATTGATATTACTTTTAGTATAAGTTTGCTCAATGGCACCATTGGTGTATTATATATAATATATAAATAATAAAATTCAGCTTACCAACACATTAGAGTTTAAATCATTTAAGTTTTTTAACTTTTGGATAGTTATCCATCTTCAGAGATATCCAATTAGTTATAAGAACAATTAGTTGTTTTATATATATTTAATTTTACTTAATTTACAATATTTTATTTCAATTTATTCTGTTTCTACTATTTTAAATGAATTTTTACACATCTTACAACTAACTGGATATTCCTGAGGATGGATAATAATCCAAAAGTGCTCAAATGATTTAAACTTTTATACTTTTAGTAGGTAAGGTTTTAAAATATTTAAAAATTGGAATCGCAATTACAAGAATTTCAGACTCTTCACAAATGGATGAAGCAACAAGTTTTAAATGGAAGGTATAAAGTAAAATTATCTAGGCAAAAGCTGTTCACTAATTTCACAAAATTATTACTTTATGAATCAACTGTAAAAAATGAATCAAGAAAATAAAATTTCCATTAAAGGAAATCTTTTTAGTGGGAACATTTATTTACTACCTTCTCAGAAATTCTAGTATTTGCAGAACTCTGAGAAACTTATAGGGTCCTGAAATCTCTAGGACCAACTGATCATCTCAAGAGAGAAAAATATTGGAACTGAAATCAAGAAAAAAAAATCATAAAGTGGACTGTTTTTTCTTTTATGTGTTTGTGTGGTTTTTTTGCAATGTCAGCCAAATTAACTTTGTAAGGGGCTCCTATCTGATATAAAGGCAAGTATTATGTGTATAACAAATTATTAACTGTGATTCATTATAATACTCTATTTAGTAATCTACTCTAATACTTTAATTTATAATCTATTGAGTTTTGTATGGAAACTGATCAAAAGGAGATGATGAAATCATCTATTTTCAAGGATAAACGTATTTACTAGTTCTTAAATTTAATTTATTTTTTATCCTCATTTATATTCATGTTAACAAATCAGACAAAAATAAGCAATGCTGATCATAGTAATAAACTAAACTTGTCAATTTTAACAAAGTATAATTGTAATTGTGGATACAATTGGATTCCAATTGATAATGGAATAATCTTAATTATTATTTTGAAGTTATTATATTTTTATACCTGGTCTATATTTTTGCATTCATATAATCTTACTAAATAATAATCTCATAAAAATAATCTAAAAACATAAAACAATAAGTACCTGTTAAAGGATACCAGGATGCACCATTAACAGCTCCATCTTTAAATGATTTTGAACCTTCTTTGCATGGTATACCTAGATGCATTGTAGGATGAATTCTTGCATAAAGAGTGGCTAAATAATGAAATACATCATCATCAGGAGTTGGTGATGCGGGTGGAGATAACACACCTGCTGCAAGAAAGCAACAATAATAAAAGTATATGCAATGAAATAAAAAAGGAAAACTATTAATTTTTATTTAATTTTTTTATAATGCACTATAAAACAAATATATCATACTTCTATTCATAAAAGAAAATAAAGAAAAATTAAGAAGAAAATAACTAAAAATAAAAATGAAGGTGTTCAAAATAGAAGCATATAAGAAAAATACGTTGTAGTTAATAATACTGGATACAATTATTTATACAATACATTATTATATAAAAGAAAAGGAAATTCAGAATGGAAATGAAACAAAACACTAGATGAATAAAGAAATAACATTATGTAAAATGGAAAACAGATGTATAGCACAGAGAAACAAACAGAAGAATTAAGGATAATGATAAATTGTATAAAACAAAAACCAAATAGGAAATTTCAAAAACATTTTTAATGGAAATAAAAAAAATACTTTTTTGCCTCTGATATAATCTGAAATGAATAAAGAAACATGTCAAAAAAACATAAGGATTGCTAAGATATCAATTTCAATTGTGATACAATTTTTGTCACAATTGGAATTTATGACATAAAAATTCTAAATTTGTAATATATTTTTTCATATTGCCATTATTCTTGGATAGTTTAAAAAAAATTATTAATTTATAAAAGTAAACTAGGTGAGAACATAAAAAGGTAAAAGAATATGGAAATAAATCTCTTTTGATGTAATTAAAATCTACAATGCACACAATTTCTATGAAACTATTTTTCTGCCATTTCTTTTTTGTATATTATTTCAGCAAAAAATTATTCTTGGTAATATTTTGAATAACTTTCTAAATTGATATGTTTAGTTTTTTGGTTAATGACATTCATACTTCTTGATTATGAATTAAGAGGTAGAATCTCTCTTTTTCTATTTAGCCTCCAGAACCACCGTAAGGTATTACTTAATAGGATGAATGAGGATGATATGTATGAATGTAAATGAAGTGTAGTTTTGTACAGTCTTCGGTTGACCATTACTGAGATGAGTGCTTAATTTTAATTTGAACCACCAAAGAATACTGGTATCTGCAATCTAGTATTGAAATCCATATAAAAGTAACTGCCTTTACTAGGATTTGAACCTTAGAACTTTTGACTTTGAAATCAGATGATTTGCGATAATGAGTTCACAACTAGACTAACCGGGTGGGTTAAGAGGTACAGTTACGTTGTTAATGAGTTAATGTTTCGTTGTTTATTTCATTGTTAATTCATCCTACAACTGATAGAGAGCAACATATGCTAATGATAAATTTCAAAATATATTGAATGAGCAGTAGCGGTGATATGATTCTTGGTAAGACTAGGTTACCTTGATTTAAAATTCAACTAGTCTCATTAGAAGTGCATTTGATTAAGACACACACCTCCATTTTAAATAGATTAGGCACAACCCATGAAAGTCTAATAAATGGCTTGTATAAAGAATTTTTTTAAATTGAAAATTATTATAACAAAAAGAAAGCTCTTTCATATTTTTTTTGTACATGATTTATCATGTTTATTAGAATATTTAGATAAAAACCAATTTAATGATTTTCATCTTTATCTGCAAAATTGCTTTTGGAATTTTAATCAAGATCAGTTAGATGATAAATTCAGTGAGAATAACAAAATGCCAAAAAATTGATTTATTGCAATTTAGATTTATAGATATAGTTATAATATGGCATGAATAATGTAGAACAATTTGTCAAGCACAGATTTTTATGTTTAGTTTGCAGTTAAACATAACATGATGTGTAGAGAATCTTTGAATTTATTTTTTCATACCCTGAAAAAAGTAAAAAAAAAAGTTATAAATATTACAGACATGAAAAAGATATTATTAGAAAAATATTACAAAAAAAAAAATTAGAAATTTTTTTAAAAGCTCATTCATATAAAAGCCAAAGCAACTTTTTTCATGCAACTATAATTTTAAAAATGCAGTAACACTTGTACAGTATAAGTACGCAAATAAAAATAGTTATTTATAAAAAATTTTCCAAGTAACTTTCAGTTTTGAAATTTTCAAAAAATTGTATGTGCTGTGCATGAGTAAGAAAATAATAATAAAAAATAGCATAATACATAATAACTTAAATTTAAATGTAATTATAAAAATACGTTGTAAAATTAAGTACTTTCATGTTAAAATAACTAATATTAAAATAAAAATCCTACTAAGAAACAATATCATATGTAAAGAAAAATAAAATAAAGCAGAATATTTATGTAAAATTATTTCTTTTTAGATTTCTATAATTTTATTCTAGTTTTTAATCATGAATATGCAAATATAAACTAAAATAATATTTATAATATTGTACATAATTTATAAATACTTATTATTTCATGTAATGTACAGTTACCAACAATTGAAATATAGTAAAAATTCATTAGTGTAGTAATAATTCACTATAGTAAGGCAGATTTAACACTTTTATAGTAAGACAATTACATTTTTTTTATACAAAAATGTGTCTTCAGGAAAAAATTAGCTATTCTTATACAGAGAGAGAAAATAGTGTAAAATACTACAAATACTATAAGCTCAGATAAAGATAAGCTAAGATAAAGTGACATAAAATGCATATTAAAGCAAATAAAACTGAGTCCCAGCAAAACCAATTCATTCATAAGTTTTAAATTGTATTAACAAGATGAAACAAAACATTAAAAAGCTTATTATTCATGAAGTTGAAATTGTAGAAAACAAATTATTACCAGTTAATTGAACCATAACATAATTTATTATTACAACAAATAACATTTTTTTTTGTGTCAAAAAGTTCCAAATAAAGTGAGTTTACCATTAGTACGATTGCTACTGGTGATTGACATTTGTGATTGTAGTGAGTGAGACTAATCATAAAGATACAAGAAATGATAATACGATAACAAAAAAAAAATCTTTTGTTATGTTAATGGTAATCACCGTTTTGTTTTAAATGTACAATTTTTGTTTACTTTCAACATCAACCATCATGAAGAAAAATTCTACTTCTTAATTTCTTAAATTCTATTCTTAATTTTTATTAAATTGTTATGAAAAACAGTTACTTGGAATTTAGAGGATATTTGAAAATGTTTGATTGAAGTTCTAATTTCTATAAAAATAGTTAATTTTCTTTAGTAAATAATAAAACCATTAGAAAGTTTAAGCATTAATCAACAACTATTGAACTACCTGCATTGCAAAGTTAAATAAAGTAGTGCTAAACAAAGCTTCATTACCAATATTATTAATTTTCTAATAATTAATTATTAGTGCTCTATTTGTGCTACAATTCATTTTAAATATTATTATACGAATTTACTTTACAAACCATGAGGTAGTTTCTTCCACAACATAATGACTTCCTCTGAAGAATTAGCATCATTAAGAACTTTGTAGAGAGGAGCCCATACTGTGGAGAATATATAGGTCTATTTCAAATTATGTTATTAGTTTTTTTTTTTTTTT
>JAAAKQ030002986.1:0-18852 GCA_010016005.3 Zanna intricata | reverse complement strand
CTCGTGTTTGTGAGCTTTAAAAAATTCATCATAGTTTGCCGTTTTGCTGGCATTCTCGAACTGATTGGCAAGCAGCTCTGTAACAGCTCATAACAGATTACTATTTCTCATTTGTACTTAAAAAAATCGAAATAGCTATTACAAATTTTTTATTTATTTATTTTTAACTGCTGGCTGATTTTATATTACTCTTTAAAAAAAAAAAAGAAAAGAAAAAAAGTTACATGCGTTGCAGTGTTCAACATCATTAACTTTAAACCTATCAGGAATATAATAAAAAGTTCTTATCTAGTTTAACAGTAGCCTTTAGTTTCTGTATAAGAGTTTGTTAAAACAGTAGTTGTTTCGTATTGTACACTTCTATATTAAATTTTTCCTTGCGTGTGGAAAAAAGGTTCAGAGGAAAATAAGAATAAAAAAATTGTAACAACAGTATGGAGTTGAGTGGATTGCATATGATTACCGATTAGTAATTTTTTATGTACGTGGAAATACTATTTAAGAAATATGTATTTATTCTATTATCTACTTCGTAAAATAAATTGTGAAAAAATAATTTTCTCGTAAAATATAATACTAAATATAAAGTTTTCTTCGATCTTCTTTATAAACGTGAAACTTCGGTAACGAAAAATTTTTTCAACGTGTAAATAATGCAGAACGTGATCGTGTTTTCTATACTAAACGTCATATAATTTGGCCGGTAACTGCCATGTTTCTGTAACCTTTTTTTTCAATAAAAAAAAGGTTGTAAAAATGTAACAACTCCATCGGAAGCATATAATCTACACTTACATGATTTTCCGTGTTTTTTTTTTGTTTCTTATGTGGACGTGAAAGTAAATAAACACGTTTTCCAGGAAACTTTTCGGAAAAGTAAAGTTTAAAAAAAGGCGACGGTCAGCACTAACTAAACTAATGTAATTTTACGACTTACATAGAACAAATTTTCGCTTGTACGGTCGGCGGACTGGTGTAGCCACGAGGCTTAACGCACGATCGAACGGGCGATCGAGTTCGAAACCCGGCCATACACTTTAAATATTATTCATGTGTTTAATTCTACTGCTCACCTGTGATGTCACAACATAGCCATAGTTTAGAGCATTTTTTTGGGTGGGGATTCGGTTTTGCAAAACTTTCATTGCAACTATTGTTATTTTATAATCGTTAACAAATGTACCTAAGAAAAATCTAACCTGCATTAGGCGAAATTCGAGACTGAGGGTGACCTTGCTCTACAGCCATTGATCTTTTAAGTTGAAAATTTAACAGCATTAATACCCCATATAGAGAAGTAACCTAATCAAGTTTAGTCAAAATCGGCGCACTAGTTCTGTAGATATAAGGTGATTTACAGCCTGACACCGAACACACACATGTGCATACGAACATTAGCATCCGGAAAATTTCCATTCGGTTTTTTAGTTTTCTGGGTTCCTTAGATGTCAAAACGTCAAGAAAGCTGAAGCTCAAGCTGGACCGATCACAATACTTACTCTTCAAGAGCTATAGCTCTGCTACAGCGCTATCTAGACGGGAAAGTAAAAATTACTGACTGATGATAAAAATTTGTTATTCTAATTTATTGTCAGCTAACCGCACAGTTACAGTTTCAGTTACAGTTTCATAAATCACTCATGCTCTTGGCAGATTTTTAATCTATTGATTTTTTTGGAAAATATTCAAAAAATTTTTTTAAATATTTACAACGTAATAAAATAATATTACAAAAAAAATCGAAATACTAAGTAAAAGATTTTGGGTCCGATTTGGCCATGTCGATCAAATTTCGTTTTAGTTAAGTTAAATAATTATGCAGTACTAAATAATTAAAAGTATAATGACAAAATAATAGATAAATAAATAAATAAAAAATTAAGAGTTCCCATGTCGCTTATTTTAATACCAGATACAGTTGAATTTTCACTCTTGAAAATTAGTTTTAAAAAATTTCTTTTTTAAGTTCCAGTCACAATCAGAGGCTAAAAATTTATTTATTGGAGTAATTATTTACTTCAGTTAGTCAACCACATTCGGTTCAATGCTTTTTAGTAACGCTAAATCAAGTATTATAGTTTACTAAAAATACAAGAACATTATTGGTACCGTTATCCCTCTTGTCCAATTTGGTCGAAAATTGTGTCGATGCTGGGATATACCGGTTGATTCAAAAAGGACTTCACGATTTTAAAAGCATATAAAAATTTACTGTGAAAACTTAAAGATTCGGTTAAAGTCTCATTTCATAGAAAAAACCCATCATGTTTTGACGGACGTAATTTATTAGTACCGAATTTAACCACCAGTTCTGTCAACAGTGTACTTAAAAATGGATACATTTACTACAGCATTGCTGTCTGTGCGTTTTGTTTCACGATTTGCAGTTCAACGTAATTTTTGCAGAGAGTAACTAATCGTGGTTCAACACATTACAGATGACGACAAAATTGATCGGCTGCAATTTTGTGTGGAAATGATGGATAGAGTTGTAGACAACGATATCATTTTAGACAGTGTGATTTTTAGTGATGAGTCAGAGTTTCATGTCAGTGGCAAGGTGAACACCGATAACAGCTGAATATGGGGTAGAGAAAATACTCATGGAACCTTTTAGCACATTCGTCATAGTCCTTAACGGCAATGTTTCTTAGCTCTTTGATTATACAGCCTATTCTTATTCAAGGAGGCAACCGTAGACGGTATCGTTTATCTGGACATAACTTCTCATGATGATGACCTAGATAAAAGCTATTACTATCTGCAAGACGGTCCACCACCTCACTACCACCTAAAAGTCCGAGATTTTCTTGATCCTTGATTCCCAGGTTGATAGATCGGTCGTGAAGATGCAATCACATGACCGTTTCGCTTCCTAGGTTTTACTTCGCTAGACTTTTTCTTGCGGGGTTTCATTAAAAACTTGGTTTATTTACCAGCTTTGCCTGTTGATCTTATTGAGCTAAGACTCTGAATTAACGCCGTAGCTGCAAAGGTAATGCTCGACTTGCTGGCTACAATCTGGAATGAAATCGACTTCAGGTGGGATGTATATTGCATTTTAAATGGAAGCCATATAGAACCGAAGTGAATATTGAGTGACAAACTTGATTTGTTTTTACATGAAATGAGACCTCAACCGAATATATGAGTTATTTCAATAAATTTTTATATTCTTTTAAAATTATGAAGTTCATTTTTAATTACCATGTATGTAGCGTACAAAATTTCTACTTTCTAATCAACGGATTTTTAGAATGGGAGGCAAATAAAGTGTAATATCCTCTAGTACTAAATCTCATCAATTTTAAACTCTGGTATTTTAGGAAACTTAATACTTGTTTTCATTGTATTGAAAGTGAATTCACTACGACCGTTATACAAAAAAATGTAATTTGGATACCAAATGACTTCCTTGTAAGCTAAATTACATATACACATTTTTAAAGGTACATAAAATTTTATTTCACTAATAATTTATGATTTTCATTTGTTTTTCTTATTGTTTATTATTGAATTATTTATTTATCGTTGATGTTTTATTTATCAATGATATATCGCTGAAAAGCTCTCAATGAGGGCTTATTACTGCAATTAAGAGTAGTACAAAATCCAAATGGTTTAGGATTTGGCCTTTTTTAGACATTTTTGGTTCAGTCGATTACAATCAAAAGGGAGGTGCACAACTAGATGTTACAAGAGTCCTAAATCCAAAATTTCAACATCCTCCGGCTAATCGTTTTTGAGTTATGCGAGATACGTATAGACGTCACGCCGGAACCACTCAAAATGGATTCAGGATTGGTCAAAATGGATATTTCCGTTGAATAAAAAACCGAAATTTTTCGCGATCACAATACTTCCAGTACTTTGTAAAACTGAAGTAAAAACATAACAAATTCAAAATTTTAAAAATTAACTTCTCTTTTTTTTAGGTTTGTTGATTATTTAATGGCATCAAAGCCATTTGGTTCTATAACCCATTTATAGAAATAAATTAGGAGAATTTGTGTCGGAGATGTTATTCAAAATACAGGCTAACTCACGTACTTAATTAAGCGTCATATATGTTGTGGAAAGATATATGATATATATAACATTTTTTTTTGTGTTTTTTGAATTAAGAGGGTCTTGAAACCTTGAAATTTGCAAAAAAAATCCGGGTAATTATAACTTTTGCTGATCCTTCCGGAAAATAAAATTGTAGAAAATTATGTTTAGAATCGATATGATTTTGTATCATTTTTACGGAAAAATATTTATAGAATAAGTAATAATAGTTATTTTTATACCGGAATATGTTTAATTATGGGAACAACTTTTACTGAAAGATATTTGCAGGCAGAAACAGATGGGATTCTATATAGTTAAAAACAATCTATACAATGCTGGGTTTTAAAATTTTGTTCGCCATTTTGGATCTACCGTACTGAATTTAACTTAAACTTTTAAAATAGGAAGGTGGACACATGACTTTGATTTAAAATTTTACCACAAAACCAATGTTGGAACCCGTTTTTCTGTTAATGACCTTCGTTTTCAAGTTGTAAGCATTCAAAGTTGCGATGAATGGAAACAAAAGGGGGTAAAAACGCGCTGCATGAACAATGTTATTGCATTTACCTTCATAATGCATACATTAACAATGCTACAATATTGATAATAATAAACAATAACTAATAATTAACTACACAACCGCAAATTAAACGGTTATTTCAACTGATAATGTTTACTTTAAATATTGAAAGTCGCTTCATCAGTAAATATTATCAAATTAGAAAAATATGAGTGTAGTCTAATTTTTGCATTATATCACAAAACTTAACTCGGTGATGAGAATCATTTTCCGAAAGCTCTAGCAGCAGGTGTAGCTTATAAGGGTGAAATTTATTTTTTAAAGAATTTTTTGCACCGAAAAATAAAAAAATGACATGTTGGATAACAGCTTTCTCGATGGATGAATGTGAGTCTTCAACAAAGGTCTACGATACATCTAATGACTTTGCGTTGGTTGTGACTCTTCTCCGACTGTGTCTACTGGTGCGAGGACGATTCTTTACAGTTCCGGTTTCTTCAAGTAGCTGTACTGTCATGATCGCAGTCGATTCACTTATCGGTTCTCAATTTGGGAATCTATTATTAAGTAAATCGCATACCACTATGAAAGGTCAAACTCCGTTCCCACAACCGTACATCAACAACAGTATTATTCTTTCGGTTTCACGTAAAGAAGGCATTGTTATTTTGAGATCTAATATTTAATAAAACTAAATAAAAGAAAGAGAAAACTAATAATAAAACTATCATAATTAAAAATATTTTAACTGCTAGGCCGACAATTTAATTTTTACTAGCACTATCAAATTTAACCGTTACAAGTAAGTGTAAAAAGGTGAGATGAAAGTTAATAAGTCGCATTGTTTCAACGTAATGCAAATTATAGTGTTGTAAATTAACAGCTGATTTACTCAACTAAAACTGTAATACCTCTTTTAAGTAGTATTTCCAGCTGATTTGTTTCATTTACGATAAATAACAAATATCAGCTGATATTAACACTGGAAATTAATTTTTATTTAGAAAATAATATCATTTGATATAGCCGTTTAATTTCTTGTTAACAGCATATGTCCGGAACCTCTTAGTTTTACCGGCTATTCGCCACTTCATATTTTTATATAAAAGTTTATTTCCCAGACACGGTTAATCGTATCGAGCTGAAATTTCGTATTTTACTAATCCATTTCTCTATTAGCTATTTCTCCAAACTACAGGAGATACAGTTTGTAAACCTATTCTATTCAATTTTAAGGTCAAAGACTATGGGAAACCATTATTTACGCTCCTCAATTAACGTCCTAAAGATTTCAGTATGACTTTATTTCATCGGAGGAGCTGAATTCCGGGCGAAATCTTTCACTAGCCGTAACTCGCTGATGAAGCGTTTCCAAACCTGTGGATTTTTTCATTATTTTTATTTGGGGAATACCCCTCTGATGTATGTTGGTTTCTTCGCGGGACACTGTATATAAGATTAATAAAATACGGATACACTTTAAATAACATTCAGCAATCAGAGTACAAAAATGAAATTAAGGAAATATTGCTAGCTGAAACGACATATAATTTGGTATGGAATTTTTTTTTTTTTTTTTGTTTAACTTCTGGAACCACCGTTAAGTTATAACTTCAGAGAAGAATGAGATGAATGATCCTGAGATGAGTGAAAATTCCATGATCGCGCCACGGAGGCCGGCGATATGGAATTTTCGCCATATATTATTATATATGGAATTATTGCAGTCCAACCGTACTATAACACATGAAAATGGTCAACTCTAAAATTTTAAATGTAAGGGAAGAAAAACAGATAATTTGAAAGTGCATTTAAAAACGAAAAAAATGATTAAAAAGCTACGGGCTACGATAAGCCTAAACAAAATACGGGGGAGGGGTCATTTAATGATGTTTTCAAACTAGTTTTATAAGTGGTCTCCAGTAATATTTAAATAATTATTTTACAACGCAACATTAAAATAAAATATTACGGATATATTTTTAAGTCACTTCTGAAACTTGCTGTAAAAAGTTTCAATGACTGCTACCTTTCGTTACACTTATACTTTAACTCCGATGATTTTTACATTAAACATTTTGTTGTATTTTTAAAATAAATTATAACTCTACTCTTAAAATATTGGATTTAATCTTCCTGGTGGCTTCATATCAAAGAATAAATAGTTTCGCGGTTGGAGCATTCGCTAAATTTCATTTTCTGTATGTAACGGTTTAAAATTTTCGTAAGAGTTCCCGTAATTTGTTAACGTTCTTTATGTAGGTATTTTTTTTTAATCTTATGATTTTTAGTTTTTAATTATTAAAATATTAAAAGATAACTGAAACATATCGATGTATATTTATAATTATTATTTCACATTACCGTAATTGAAGATAAAAATTATGTGTCAGAAAACAAAGACACGCACAGCACGTGACCTTTTATTAAAGGTCATATAATACTAGTTCTATGCATTGCTGCTGGATATGCGTGATGAAATTTTAGTGAAATGCCATGAAAAATCAACGATTTCGTTAATATAACGATATATGAGTTTTTATAGTATTACGGTGTAAAACAATAGATGAATGAAACTGAAAAAGATATACTACTATATAAAGAAGATGAAGGTTTTTGTTTGTTCAGGATAAAAAAAAGCAACTACTCTGTGAATTGCAACAAAATTTTTACCCATGTTTCTTGGCATATTTGCATAATTGAGATAGGTTTTTAGCTTGAAAAAAAAATTAGTATTACGTATATGTAATACTAGAGATTTCCCGGTTGAAGCAAAAAACTTCTTGAATTGAATTAATGAACTGTCAACTACAAATTTCTATCGCTGTGTGAGCTGGATTTGAACTGAACAATTTGAATCAACTGATGAATAATATTAAAAAATTAATAGAATTTGATTTTCGTTAAATTTTTTTAACGAAATAAAATTCTATTAACTTTAAAATAATTTAAAAATATATTTTTTATCAATAATGGGCTTCCCATGGAGATTGTGTTTGAGGTTAGAGTCGTGAGGTGTACGAGCATCCCGTGGAGGTTAAACTGGTGGTTATCATTATCAACTGGTAACAAACGGGGCGCCCCTGGGACGTTGTTTTGTGAAGTGCAATGGGGTGCTTTTCAATTATATCTACAGGCAATCGTACGATTTTCAACCTTCAGGCGGGATATTTGTTAGCAAGTTGAAAGCTGCCACTTTTCCATGCACCACCCCCCCCCCCCCCTCATGACTATCAAACTGACCACAGTTATATGGAAATGTATATATATATATATATATATATATACATACAGTACATACAAAGTTTGTATGTTTGTTTTTATCGCATCTCGCGAAAACCGACCGATTACTTTCAAATTTGCAGGAAATCATTCGTGTTATCCCAGGTAAGGTTAATTAAAAAAAAATAAATAAATAAAAAAATTTGTACCGACAAACTTAATTAAAATTTATAAGCCGTCTGCAATAACTTATCTTAAAACTTTTCAATTACCTTCATCAACATCTTTCGTGAATTATGTCATTCACTGACAATTTTAAATTACTGAAGACGTAAATAAATATGAGTGAAAAAATTAATAGAGTTTTTTATCGAGATAAAACCTGACTGACATTTTGGAACTGAGGCGAGGCTCTTTCTTGTTGCATGTAAAAAAGGTTAGCAAAATCCTTGTCTGAACCATATCAAGATACAACTCATCGGTTACGGTACCCTCAAAGAAGAAGGGACCGATCAAACCGCGCACTGATAGACTGCACCACACAGCAACCATCGGTAGATTCACTGTCCTGTCCGCATGAGGGTGAGAAGTCAAGTAGACACAACTGTGGCGGTTCACAGTACTGTTAAGTTTGAATTGGGTCTCGCAATCTACACAAATTTCCCAGCAAATTCCTCATCCTCGTCAACCGTGTGCTGAAACCGTTCACATAACTCCAACCTTCAATCAGGGTCATTCTCATTCATCTCGTGTAGCAATCTTGGAAGTACATTTTCCGCTTCGCACTCTTCAGAACGCGTCTTACACTGGATCAGCGGTTCACTAATTTTTGCGGTTCCCGGGTGATATGTTGCAACACTGCAGCAACGGATGCCGTACTTGTATATGTTCGTGGTCGGCCGGAACGTTCTTCGTGCACATTTTTAACAGTTTCGTCGTCTTCAAATTTATCGCAAATGCGACCAGTCGTTCGATGTGTCGGTGGCGGTATACCAAATAAACAGTAAGCAAACCTCAGCTATCGTTGCTATTCGACTGTCTTCTGCCGCACCGGCTAATACGACCGGCTCGTTCCGCTACCGACCACCCTCTCATGAGCTGCATAAATTGCCGGCTCCGCCTACCGCGACAAATTTAATACTTTACACTACACTACGCATCAGATCAGATCAGTCTTTTTGTTTACATACTGTTTAATTATAAACTTTTAGATATTTTTGGACCCCTCTGTATTTACGTTGAGGTTATGTTTTTTGCAAAGTATTTTTATAGTAGATCTCAACTAAAAATATGCGATGAACAAAACTCACAGCAATTTATTTTTAAATATTATTATTATTAATAGTGTTAAAAAAGAAAATTTAAGAAAATATAATTTTTTTATTTACATTTTTTATTTTTAAAGCCGTGGCAGCAAATATCGATATTTCATGAAAGTAAAGTTTGCAAATGGCTGACTGAAAAGATTTGTATTAAATTTTCTTCAGATATAAACATTATTTTTTGTTTTGAATTTAAAAACAAAGTTTGAAGGGATATTCACACGCACACGCGCGCATTTTCAGTAAACAGTTCTCAAATGCGCGCACGCACACACACACATACGCACACGCACACACTCTCACTAACACACACACATTTGTGAACTGTTTAATGCAAAATTATATACATTGGTTTAAGCAATGAACTAAAGGTTTATTTAGATAGATGTAAAAAAAATGTTTTCCTGATAATAAATCTAATGTAGACAAGAGAGATAAGGGTCGGGCAAATAGTGACTCGGGTCGTACAGCTCCTCTCCAATTACCTTTGTTCCATTACTTAAGCATACATTACACATCGGTTTATATATATATATATATATATATACTAGTGTGCGAAAACATAGTGCAAACTATATTAGATTCAACTTGACCATTATTAGTGAATGCGCTCTTGGTACGGCAGTTATTGACCTAGTATATTGTACTGTGTCTAGTACGGTTACCGTTCGGTTCTCCGCGTCTGGGGAACTCAATTAACTTCAGTATGTTTTGTGTATATATAAATTACGTGTTCCATTAGTTGCAATAGATATTTATTCCTATGATGTATATATATTTGCGTACTCGCGGGCACACACACGCGCACAGACACACACATACGTCTTGTATATTAAGACAATAAATATTTCTTGATACAATTCATTACTCTAGGACATATATAAACAAGAAATAATAATAATAATAATGACAATACGTATGTATAACATACAAAGAGTAATTCAAATAAAAAGGGCAAGATTTGTTTAATACCGGTTAAATTTTTCCAGAATAAAAACCACAATACAGTCTAATTTACTAAAAACCTTATTATAACCGCTAGAACCTAATATCGCATTAACAGCAAGATAGCACTAGAGAAGTCTAAAGTTAGTACGAATCAATTCTATGTAAATAATACCTCTCTCTCTCTCTCACTCTCTCATTCTTTCTGTTTAGCCTCCGGAACTACCGTAAGGTTTACTTGAGAGTATTAATGAGAATGATATGAATGAATGCGAGTGAAGTGTTCTTGTATGATCTCAGGTTGATCGCTCCTGAAAAGTGTGGTTAATTGAAACCCGACCACCAAAGAACACCGGTATCCTCGATCTTGTATTCGAATCCGTATAAAAGTAACCGCCTTTTCTAGGATTTGAACCCTAGAACTCTCGAATTCGAAATCGGCTGATTTGCGATGTCGCCTTAATCGATAGACTGACCCAGTGGGCTCAGCAAATATTATCTGCTTGGAACTACCCTCACCTTATGAATGAATATAATCCTGTCGCTTTCACTACTGTTTACCGATACATTCTGCGTTCACCCGCTGCCGGTAATGGAACGCTCGCGACATACACTTCGCTCATTATTATGACAACCTTACTGATATCGCCGTCATCGCGACCGCGTCGAACTCGGGGTTGTAAAACTAATAGATTATCGCTTGATATAACGACTATCCAGAAAAAGGCCTGTCAGTACTACTGATTCTACTGACGTCGCCGGTCCCTGGCGACATCTATATCCCCTGGCCTGTGGAACCGGTACCCTCCTCGTTCCTTTAATTGCTGTAACGCAATAAAATTTCGTCGTCCGCGCCCTTAAGTTTTAAATTTTTAATCCGGTTCGGTAATCCTTTTGGTCGAACAGTAGTTTTTGGAGTTGCCATCGTCTGTATTGCAATGAACGAACTGTTAAATGGATCTATTATTTTGAGAAAAAAATCCCTTTTAGTTCTTCTGGATTCTTCTTAACATTACTATTTTCACTTTATTGCTTCTTAATCGGAAGAAATCCGTTACCTTGTTCCGTTATCTCGGTCCTGTTACAATATTATTTGTATTATTAAGGTGACTGACCTACCATATCCTTATACGATAGGTCAGCATATTTAACGATACGATTCACGACGTTTAGTTAACAATTTTGATTTCTTACAAGTGTTAACGAATACGACATTTATTTATTTACCTACAATATAAAACTTGATTCGGGAAAACAACTATATAATCTATACATCGTTACTAACCGGCCCGCTGAATTGTTTTCTCTCCATACCCCATTTAATAAATATTATCTATAAACCTGTTGGATCTACTAACGTGCTGAAGTATTTTCTACGAGATTGTCGTCCTATTGAGGATGGATAGAAAAGTTGCCATATTGATGAGTAATCTACAAGATTGGCAACTGCTGCCGTCATAGTAACACGATGTTGATATCGCCAAACATTACCAGATAAAAATTGCTGAATTGTTGGCCAAACTTCGGCAATAAGTCGTTTTATAAAAGGAAAAGAGTAACAGAATGCGGGACAACTAATACAAAGGAGGTTTTAGATAGGGATCATAAACCCGGTTTCTACATCGTATATTAAACAGCGTTAAATTTTAGAATAAAATATATCTAAAAATATATCTTCCATAAAAAGTAATCAAGTACTTTATCTATAAAAATTTTATTTTTGTTTTGCAGTACTGAATAAAAAAAAGTAATTAAAGAACAAAACTATTTTTTATTCGGTTTAAAATTCAAAAAACATATTTTTGCTACGTTATGAATCGTTTTCGTGTTAAATAAAAGTAAATTTTTTTAAAACTTGTTTTATAGGCGTGGAATACTTTTAAATTTTCGTTGAAAAAAATATAAAATAATCAATTTTTCCCGATAATTTGTGCCTAAATAAACTATAAAATCCCATTTTTACCACTGTCCAAAAAGGAGTGTAATGTATTTATGGTGTTATTTTTGTTTCACCTTCACACCTACACGGCTGAACCGATTTGTATGTGTGACCTTGCGTTGGAATCCTTACGATACAGGTAGTGGCACAGGATATACAAATATGAATTTATATTACTTTACTGGAACGTGACTGTACACAGCATTAGTTCGTAAACTTTCCGAAAATGAACTTTGCTTTGGACAGCGCTGCCGACCTAAATTTTACCGATGTCATTAAAATCATAAAAAACAAAGACATTATCGTCAGTTAATTTTTATTTACGCTTAATATTTTTTATTAATTCATCGTTAAAGAGATCCAAAATTTCAATAATAGTTAACTCCAATTAATATTTACTATTCAGTAAACAATCGGCCGGATGAGAATCGTTTAAAGTACAAGTAATTTTTTTACGGGGGATCCGAATGCCTATCCTTTCTCATGTAAATATTTGACCCGTTTTCTCTCACCTTTAAACCTATCGCCTTCAAACTTTTCCTACACTTAATTTATTCCTTTTTACAACTTTTACCAGAGCCGTCTTTTGAATCATCAGAAAAAATTATACTTCCCAATTTTTTTTTTCGTTATTGAAAAAAAAAGAAAAACATTTATAACTTCTTTTATTTTATTATTTTTTTTTTTTTAACCTCCGGAACAACCTTTAAGGTATATCTTCAGAGGATGACATGAATGAATTGTAGCGTGTGTGAAAAATGCCAAGCCTGACCGGGATTCGATTCCGAGACCTCCGGATGAAAGGCCGAGATGCTACCACTCAGCCACGAAGACCAGCTTTTAAAACAAATAATCTGACAATTTTTTTGTGTCTATGTAATTTGTAACCAAGAACACATGGTAAAAAGTTAAATTGAATATCTGTATAGATTACTGAGAAAAGGGGTCATTTACGTGTAAAGATATGGTTTTGAGAAATCTGTGATTAAAAACATACATTTCATGCAAACTAACCAAAGATTTACGTTCAAAGGTTATATAACATTGTTTATAAAGACAGAGATTACACTCTTGAAATAGCAAATAAAAATTTTCCTCAATAAAAGTGAAATTTCCCAACTCAAAAAAAAAAAAAAATTAATATATATATTTGAACTGAAAAAATTGCGAAAAACAAAATTAATGGAAAAAATGCTCCCACTGAGAAACATTTCTTCAAATAAAATAATTTAAAAATAAAAATAAAAACCGGCTTCAAAAAAAAAAAATATTACAAATAATTTTTTGTTAAGTATGTACAACAAATAACTATTTATGAAGTCGGTGCCAGCCAACAGAAGTTAAAAAAAATTGTGGTCTGTATAATATTTCAAACAATTCAAAATTGTCAAAATAATTTTTACCACTATAAAAATGAGATCTGCAGAAATATAATAAAACAATAAAATAAAAACATATTTTATAGATGCTTAGGTACATATATTATTTTCCAGTCAGGCATAGCATTTTCATATGTTACAAAATTCTCATTCTTCTCATTCTCTGAAGCAGTACCTAATGATGGTCTCGGAAGTTAAAAAAAAGAAAAAAAGGTATATACATTATCGCCCAAGTATATGCCTTTCTTAACTATTTAGACTATTCAACACCATGAGGTAGGATGAATCAGGATGATATGTTTGATTATAAATGAAGTGTAGTCTTGAACAGTCCTGAGATGTGCGTTTAATTGAAACCCGACGCCAAAGAACACCTGTATACACAATCCAGTATTCAAATTCACATTAAAGTAACTGCCTTTACTAAGATTTAAACCGTAGAACTCTGGACTTCGAAATCAGCCGATTTGCGATAACGAGTTGACCGACCTGGTGGGTCACTAAATATACGCCTGAGTGAACTGAAGATGAGGTTTGATCGTGAGATTCTTTCTTTTGTATTCACTTGAGATCGCATTTTACATGTGGGAATCCCGTTTAGCCGCCTTGCGGTCGGTTGAGAACTAACTTTACGTAACTTGAATGTTTAATTTGTGTTCACTGGCATCGACTTGAAGAATAGTTATTTGTTGTAAATACTTAATAAACAAAAATATAATTATTTTTAGCTTTTCAGTACTATTATTTACTTTAAATACTATTATTATTTATTTTATTTCACAGTTTTTAGTGGTATATAGTGCCTATAAAAACACACACACATATACATATATATATATATATATAATGTTAATATATTTAACGCCTTATCGGTCTTTGACGGAATATTGTGACACGGCCGATGCGCATGATTAGGACCATTGTATTCCGACTCAACTTTTTATCCGCTTTTAAATCGTTGTCTGTCATAATATTCCGTCGTTTTATGTTTTTTCTTTTTTTTTTTTTTTTTTAGTAATATTCTGAAATGATAATGTTAGTTGTTAGTTTAAATACAATGTAAAGTGAGGGATTTTCATTTGTATTTCGTTCGCTGATCGTGATCAGCTGACCCGGCTGTACAGTTAATAATAGTCGTTTAATTGCAAAACTATATATTTGTTGTAAATACTTTTACTTTAGTCATTAAATAAAAATATAATTATTTGTAACTTTTTTAGTGCTGTTATTTGTTGAAGTCGGTTTTTAATTTTTATAAATTCCTCCAGAATGAAGAGTTTATAAATAAACTCCTCATTCTGTACTGTGCGATCGGTCAGCGAATAAAGTGTAGTCCGAATTGGTTAAAAATTACAGGGAACCATTCCGAAAGTATTCTCTTTGGATTAAAAAAAAAAAAAAATTAAATTGGTTTACTCTAATGACGGAGATATTTTGTAACATATCTCAAAAAATCTTTTTTTTCTTCTATTATCTTCGGATTCCGTTAAAATTTATATGAGACCATCCCGAAGTATACCATTTCGATTAAAAATAAAATTATAAAAACGGGTTACTAATGTCGGAGGTACTATGTAACATATATTTTTTTAAATGTTTCAAATTAATAACATCCTTATTTGAAGTCGGTTAAAAATCATAAAATATTTTCTAGCCTTCACATTTTCATAAATAACATTAAATTAAAGCCAAAACATTATGCGATCATCTGGGGGCTAAGATTCAACAATCGAAAAAAAAACGATTTTTTCATTAGGATCTTCCTTATATATATCTCTAAAAAAAATGTTTTGAAAATATTTATGGGCAAAATGATAAATACATTAAAATTCATTTATTTATTATTTTAAAAAGATAATATAATTTTGTGTTAGTAATATAATATAATTTTTACATTATATGTATAATATAATTATACATTATAATTATATAATGTGTATAATATAATTTTTGTTTTAAATTTAGATGTAATATAAAATTTGTTATTACAAATCTATAAGGGAAGGAATAAATATGAAAAACTATCTTTGTATATAGCGGTATTTATGAGTGTGCGTGTAGGTATACTTTTTTTATCGCTTTTCATCTTAGTACAAACATATTAACACTTAATTAACTCCTGTTAATAATCTGTGTAAGCTTCTTTGTTTCTTTTACAATGAACTTCATCAAATTATCTCGAGTGGAAAAAATAAACGAACGCATTCAATCATAGATACACACATATACATATATAGGCACACACACACATATATTGACAGTTGCAAATATTTCTCCTACTATTCATTATAAAAATATGAGTTTACAAGCCTTTTGCTTAGTCCAACCAGAAACTTTTTTTCTAGTACTTCAATTAATTAAAATTAATAATGATAGGAGAGAAAATAAATCCTGTAAATTTTTAAATCGTTCTTTTGTTTATTTAAACATAAGGTTCCATCCCTAGGTTAAAATATATGAGAGTTCTGAGGTATAAACTCTAGTAAAGATATTTAATGTTATATGGATTTGAATACTAGATTGTGGATATTGGTAAACTCAACCGTCGAGAACAATAAGTTACAATGGGATAAATTAATAAATTAATTAGCATATTGCATGGTGTAGCCTCAGCTGTGATCGGAAAAAGTGAAGGTTGTTTATCGCTACTCGGGAAGACATTTTTAAGTTTCACTGCAAACCGCTTAGGAAGGTACTTTACGCTAAAGATATATGAATTTATATAAAGTTTGTTGACGTAAAGTTTCTCATGTAAAGTTTGTTTGTTTACCGAGAATTTCGCTCTTGTTTCCCGAGGATGTAGAAGAAAGTAGTGAATTCATATACGCTGTATTGTCATATACGCTGGCTTTTATCAGAGTAGGCGCTTGACAGATTTCGGAATCTTCGCAAGGTATTTTTACATTTTTGGAAGAAAAAGTGAACTGCACAATGACCTCTTGCTTCTATAAAATGAAGATCGATTATGGAATCAGGCGTTTCTTACAAATATTATTGAACATTTTAACAATTAATACGTAAAACTATATGGTAAAGATTGCTTGTTTGCGATGTTATTTACTTCTGTATCTTCGTAGCCTTTATAGAATCCTTCATTTATTCGAGCCTGTTATGGTGGGGGCCGCACCACCGCTGTGGTAGAGTGATCTGCAGCTAGCTATGTGGTGGGAGTACCGCCTGTGTACGCGTGTACGTATACTGCACTCCCGCTGACATCTGAGCTGTCGCGCATCGCGTCCGCCGATTTACATTAGACATGTGGTAACTGTATATATATATATAGGTATTTTTAAATAAATATTTAAAATATTTGCAAACTCAATTCATCATACGAAATTTACAATGTCATTTTCAAGAGATAGGCAACGGGAAGTTTACAGGAGGTGGGAATTTTAACCAAGTTGTAGTCGTTTAAAGCCTTTATGGATGTTATGTCAATGGTCTGAAATTTAGTGGGTGCGCAAAGAACATTACACTATTGTGTAATGATCTGCAATGGCCGTTCCAATTTATTATTTTTTGGGCAGTCGTGTTTTTTAATTTTCAACAGATATTAAAAATTGTTAAGAAAGTTTTTTCCGAACGCATTTTTTTTGGATTCTCTTCGGAAATGTATTGATTATAACTAATTGCGTTGTGTAATAAATTTATCACATAATATCTGAGGTTTATTTAAGTTCTTATATAGAAAAAAAATGTATAAAATGTTTAACATGAAAAATTATAAAGTAAGATTTATAAAAATGTAATTATTTTTGGTACTTAAATCAAATGAGATACATAAATATATCTTATAGATGGCTCACATGGTTATTACGGATCATAAAAATACTTTTTTCAATGATAAAAAAAATTATACGTTTCATATTATTATAATTTTTCTTTTTTTGTTTGACCTCCGGAATTACCGTTAGGTTATATCTTCAGAGGATGAGATGAACGAATTGTAGCGTGTGTGAAAAATGCCATACCTGACCGGGATTCGAACCAGGGACCTCCGGATGAAAAGCCGAGACTCTACCACTCGGCTACGGAGGCTGGCTATACGTTTTATATATATATAGAATGTCCCACGAAGAAACGGTGTTTTTTTTGTACGATATGATAACACTACACCTCTTTTATGTATACTTGCAATTGTTGATGCAACTTTTGAAGATTGGCTTCTTTTAATAATTTTCCTTAAAAATTAATTTTTCTAAATTTTTGTGATTAATTGAAAACCATAATTTTATATAAATTTGGTTTAAGATGACTTCGTTCAAGATTTTTACAGTTGACCAGCTGTTAGTATTGCCAAGTAATACAATAATTAAAAAAATATATATATATTTCTACAGTAACGTATATTTCAATTTATTTTTTGCGTAATTATTTCATTTTACCGTAAATTATTGAGTATATAAGACAAGATATTGTTTTATACATATTGTATTTTTTCTCAAATTATTTTCCATAATTAGTGTTGGTTTTTATTTTTAAAGAATGTTTATTATGTAAAATAATATAACACGATTTTCTTTATATTTTTCGTGTTTTGCTTCAATAAAAATCGATTTTTAAAAGTTTTAATCTACTTTATACACATTAACTTTCTTAGAATTAAATTTTCTACAAGTTTTGTTACCAGTCTGTCTGGCTGCTGTACTGAACGGACGTGTTGTATCGCTCGTGCTAGCATTTCTGTTCAGTGTATAGTAGATAAGCAGTTCTTATCTTACATAAAGAAATGTAACGCAGTAAATTCATATTATTACGTCATGTTACATCTTATATGCCAGTGTTAAATTATTTGTTTTATTCTAATCCTATTATGTGAAATATAGTTATAAAATGAAGAACTGTAACACTTGTGAGGAAGATTTACCTATTCATGGAAGCTACATTATTTGTCGTTCCTGTTTGAATAGGTATTATTAGAACTGCGGAGGAGTTGCTGAGAGTTCATATCGGCGAATGTTACAAAAAAAAAAAGTGGAAATGTTACGAGTGTCGCCAAACTGTGATCAGCAAAACTACTGATAACAAATCGGGTAATTCTGCCGATGAGATGTTAAACCTCATCAGCACAAACGAATTAAATAAAAATATTTTGGAACTTAAATCCTCCGAAATGACGACTTACTTCAGGAAGACTGAAAACGATCTTATGGGACTATCTGGGTTCTATGATGAAATATAAAAGAAAATTAGTGAATTATGGGACAATAACAAGGCTCTTCTTCTTGAAATTAAACAACTCCGGGAAAATGTAATAGAGAAAGAAAAGATCATCCATCTGCAACAATATGGTAGAAATAAAAACATTTAAATACATGCACTCCGATGCAAATAAAGAAAATTTAAATTACTCTCTCCAGAAAAGAGCCGCCAAACTGGAAACTCCCTTCAGTGTTGATGATGTTGAAGCAGTACACAGACTACTTACGAAGAAGAAAACCGATTCACGCCCAATCATAGTACAGTTCA